>JALIZH010018134.1:0-41996 GCA_030522465.1 Rhipicephalus appendiculatus | reverse complement strand
CAAGATGTGTTTGTGAAATGAAAACTGCGTTGTTAGACAACTGTTTAACGCACAGTCTTGACTGTGCTGAAGGCAGTTCGTTTGGTGTTTCTACAGCCATACGCAACTCCTACTGTACAGCTGTTTGACAAGGGCATTTCGTACACGGTTTCGTATCTAGAATTTTTGCATGAACCAGACTTCCACTATATATATATATCTGTACAGTTACAATAAATACTGGATACACCATACTAATTTACTGCCCTCACACTACTTTGTAATAACAAGATTCGACTGTGCCCAGAGCTACCAAATAACTACACCTGTAGACAAACGAAACAAGGTCAGATGTTACCGTTATATCCGCCAACAACCTTCTAGGTCAAAGGCAAAGGCATTGGGTGTGAAATATTCACACATGTGTTACTGCACTGTAGTCGGGTACAACTTTAGAAAACAGCAGTATTTCTAGTTCTAACACAAATGCAGATGCACACTGCACACAAACCTGCGCCAATGAGCGGCACATGCTCAAGACTACATTATAAATCACTTGTTAAGTTGTATCCAAATGCCACAAGTAATATGACAAAGCCCAACTTGTTTTCTTGAAATATATACTGAATCAGCTTAGCTTTCACATTCAATGGTTTCACGTTTGCCCAAACGCGGAAGAGAAAGAACAATGTACCACCCAGCCCTGTTTTGCGGTGGTGATAACATGCTCGTCCTCTCTTCCCAGCTAAAAACAAACATGTATGACAACATGGGCTTTGCAGGGGTGCCCCCCCCTTCCCCCCCCTCCTAGACACACCAGCACCTGTCCCTCAAGAGCTACCAGGGATAAAAGGTACGACGCTAGTACGGAGACAACATAAACATAACTGGATTAATGTCTGGTTGCATCGTAAGCCTCCACGTTCTCAGTACTACGAACCACAAGAAAAAAGGAAACAGAGTGCTTCATGGCACACAAGATTAGTGTGAAGAAGCCCAAGTGTAACATGCTGGAAAGGCCTGCTGACCTCAATGCAGCTGATTCTAACAAATTCTTGCTACATATACATAGGCTTTGGTACTTGGTTTGAGAACTTGATGTTTCAAATATTCTAATAGAGCGTGCCTCTAGCGGTACATAAAGTGATATAATGGTTAGTTGAGCTTCCAGGGAAAAAGAACTGTAGCAGGGCAGCTTTAAATGTGTCATTCTGCTTCAAGACAGTCTGAGACCAGGCTAGTCTGCAAATCCGTGCTACTGTGAATTCCGTTGCACCACTGGACAGAGACAAGTGCCTGGCTTCATCTTTGTCCTGTTGCACACTGTATTTAACAGTAATACAGCTCGACGGGAGGTGCAGCCACTGTTTATAGAAAGGTGTATGTTTCAGAAGAGGTTATACATACACTCCAACCACATTAAAGGGACACTAAAGGCAAATAACAATTTGCGTCAGAGTGAAAGATCAATGTTTGGGAATGTCTAAAACGTCAATATTATCAACAGCAGTGCTCTACTAATCGAGAAATTAAGGCAAATGTATGACACCACATGCGCTATGAGTGGGACATCTAGGAAACGATCCCAATGACATCACAGCTACCGGCTACAATTAATCACTGGTAATCAAACCAGGTGTAGTAAAAAAAGAAGCTTCCGTGCATTACAACACGTAATAAAATGCTCCTTGTCCGTTTCTGTTTGATTCATAGAAAAAGGAACCGCCTGGCGTTACTATGAGGAAAGGCGCGAGTGGTTCAAAAATTTCGTTTTCGCTTGGTTAGGCTGGATAGGTGGCACCATCTAGCGGAGTCCAGTTGCACCAAGCAAGCAGAGTATTGTTCAATGGCCGTTGTTGTTGCTGTGGCTCCCGCTACTTTCGCTCTGCTGCTGCTAGTGTCAGCGGCCGCGCAGTAAAGGCGGGCAATGTTGGGCACGGAAACAGTGACATCAGAGATTCCGCGCGCTTAGGCGGGTGATTTGAAGTGCGCTAATGCGATGCAGACCACTAAAATGTGATTTTATTTCAAAATAAGCATTTCCTTGGCACGAAAGTAGCACTACGAGGTTTCTGGACCGCTATTTCAGCAATCAACGTCGACTTAATATTTCCCTTTAGTGTCCCTTTAAAATGAAGTTGCATCTAACATAAAAGTCACTTTGTTACATGAGTGTCGGCAGGATTTTGTTTTGAGAGGTGCAAACACGTGTTGCATCGTGGCTGGGAGAGGGGGGAGAGCGTAGGTATAACTTGGGGTGGAGGCAAGTGCTGAGGAGGCTTCCCCTGCTGACACCCATGCTTTGAAACGTCCGAAAATTCATTATCAGCCATAATTCGTTACATAGAGATTTGAGTGTTCAGTACTGTATTTCATATCCTGCATGCGTTGTTTTGAAGGCTAGAAAAATTGTTCGGATCCATAACCAGAAAATAACTCACACTTGCAACCTTTCAGTGCCTCGATTCAAATCTTCAGGAAAAAAAAAAAGAAGTGTTCCCTTATTAACGGAACAGGTGTGGAGAGGTGGTGCCCCAGTGGCACGGCAACAACAAGCATGCCACAAACGTGCACTGCAAGCACAGTACAGCCAACATAAGCAGGTGTGCGGACGAGAGCAGCTAACCACACATTTATGTGCCACTAACACACGCAACACAGACTTACAAGGAAAGAAGAAAGGAAGGAAAAGAAAATCACTGCCCCAAACACTCCGCACAGACCGATTCTGAAGTTGAAACATGAAGTTGAAACATGAAGTTGAAACATGAAGTTGAAACATGCAACTTTGGTGTTTATCACAAGCTGGGATCTATCAAGTGTGTGCTGTTGCAGCTTTTCATTTCTCTATCACCCCATTTAAGAGCTGCTTGCTTCATAGTCTGCGCTTGGTGACATTAGCTAACAGGATATTAAGAACACCTAAAGGATTTTACGGGCAGCGATTCACGCTCTTACACGTATAATCCCTAGCTATATATGCTTTTTGAAAAACCTGAAGAAAAACTATTCCAAGTGCGGAGACTCTTCGAGGTAGTGTATGCTAACATTGGTTCTTTATTATAGTTTCTGCACACTCACAGACCCACATATTGCCACGTTTCCACCTCCTAGCAATAGACAGCTTTGCTGTAAAACGTTTATTTATGCAAAACAGTGAGAAAGTGTTTTTCTATGCCCTAGGCGGGTGCAGTCTAGGAGGCTGTTGGCTAATGCTGTGGCCTGTGTCCAGTCTACCAGATTAACAAAGCATTGACAAAAAGAGAGAGAGAGAGAGAGAAAAGAAGATGATGTGATTATAAGAGGGATGTTTCTTGCCGTCTGTCCAAATGACTTCCTTTTTGGGTACAAAAGCATGAGCAGGCATTTAGTGGAAGCCAAGAAGGTGTAGATACAGCTGGGGCCAACTAATCAAGTTAAATGCAAACTGCAACGAAACTTTATTTTATTTACTAGGTCCTTTACTAGGCCCTTTCAAATGCATAAAGGGCCTTGTTACAGATAGCACAAATACAGAGCTGCCTCCATGCAAACTTTTCCATTTGAACAACGAGCAAAAATATAATACGTATTCAGTGCATGCTGGTAGTGCCACTATAAAGAAGTGTTGAGGGTGAGTTTGAGTGACTGAGTGGTTGAAAGGACACTCAAAGGCCTGGAAAAAGCTGTTTCTTTACAGTCAGAGCCTCTTTCTGGATATTGATAACCCCATGATGCAATGTGATTCATTAGCTAGCTGTTAAGCTATTAGCAAGGCTCTTTGGCAGAGTGCACAGGACAGTGCATATAACAAGAGGCAGCACTTGTTCACCAAGAATCTATGCATGTGAAGCTTGGAACAGCCTCTTGCATGGGAAGCAGTTTTATGCGAGTCACAAAGCAGCCATACGACCATTTTTGCAGCAATATCAGTAAGCAGTTCTGGCTGTTATGAGGTTACCGTTCTGACATAGCATGTGCTCTTTTACATACACTATAATGGTGAGCTCCACATTAATTGTGGCCATCCATGGTTCTTGCATGCACATTCAACACTCTGTACATGTGTGCACACGGGCATTCCTGTTTCCAGCAGTGTTGCAGGTTGGTCTAGGCTACAGCCTCTTCCTAGGCAGCAGAATACCATAATCACTGCACCACTGCAGCGAGCGAAAAAGCTGGTCTACGCCATGTTTGCCAATACAATGCCTACTGAGTCTCTTTGGCGTCCCATCACAAAGCAGCAAACAAAGTATGTCCGTAAAGTATGAGACTGCGCCTGGTAAAATTAACTTGTTGATCCAATCGGTACAGATTATTAAAAGGGCCCTGCAACACTTTTCGAACGAATCATCGAAGGGCTTCATTAAAGGAGTTTATTGCCTCACGAGTCGACCGCGGCAAAAATTTTTAGAATCCGTCAAGTACGAGTGGAGTTAGAGGGATTTGTCGCATGCTGCGATTGCTTTCTCTCTTCTCTTGTCCAGACGAGTGTGTGCTGGAAGCTAAGCAGGGAGGGGTGCCATGGGGGGAAAGAAGTTACGTCACACGCAAGACATGACCTCAAACGCTTTTTTTTTTTTTTCTTCAAAAGCACTGCTTCCTTTCAGAGTGATCCCGAGTGCACGTGGGGGCATGTGGTGGCCTCCCGTGGCAGCCTCGGTAACTATGTAGCTCACAATGCTCAGACCAGCCAATGACCGTGAATTTGGGTACGTGACGCTGACCTTTGGGTATATGGCATCATTTGTAAAAAGAAGAGGGAATGATTCCTAACTGACCTTGAAAACTAATTGTGAACTACAGGTCGCGCGTTGCGCTATAATGTTTGGCTCGCGTATTGTCAGGAGCCCAGAATACCAATCGGCAAAGTTTTCTAACCATGCTGAAAAAGTGTTGCAAGGCCCCTCTAAGATTCCTCAAAATAGTTTCCTCGGGCATCAATACACCGCTTCCGACGCAATTCCCATGCTGCAGAGGCTCCCAGAAAGTTGGCTGCCGTGACCACTATCAGAGACTCTGTGACAGTCCGTTGGATGGTGGGAACCCTGTCGAAACGGTGACTTTTCCGGCTTCCCTTGAGCTTTGGGAACAGGAAGATGCCTTTGCAGCATCGCGATCACGTTGGAAGCGGTGCATCGACATCCGAGGAAACTATTTTGAAAAATTTCTATGTGTTCTGATTGGGTGAATACAATTTTTTTACCAGACTCAGTCCCATTACTTTACAAATAGACCCTGTAGACCAAAAAAACCTCGCATGCACACACACACACATACACACATGAACATACATGCACACACATACAAACTAACCTGCCGCGCTGTGACAGGGAAGCATCAGCGTAGGACCACCACCTGGGATTGGGTGAGAGACTGCCGTGTCAACAGCGGGGGTCAGGGTAGGTCACAATTGTGGGGTCAGGAGGGAGTGAGGGGCGCAGGCAGCGTGGCTGTTGCAGTGCCGGGTCAAAGGGCGTGTGAGCGCATGTCAGCCAAAGCACACCAGCACCACACTAACCCCCGAATTGATCAGCGTGCGCAAAGCAAACAGCAACAGCAGGTGCAGGCACGGGAGACAAAAGAAAAGCCCTGAATGGAGTTTGAATGAAACATAGTTAGGACATGCCACGACCGGCAAATGAAAAACGTGGATGGGACCTTTCTGATGCTACTGAACAGTGAAATTATGTTCATAACTAGCCAACACTAACTCTTAGCTACAATTCACACTTCTCAACATTGTCACCCAACTGACTTTCTTTCCTTGTTTTCATTAAATTAGTAATATAAACATTGTTGCAGTGAATGATGATGAAAACAATGAATGATTAACTTTGAATTATAGCCTGTTTGGTTTTGTATCTAAAAATTTTTGTATTCATAGCTGCTTATATAGGTACATCTGTTACGTAAGAGACTTACTCCTGATGCGCAACCTTTTCTGTCAGTAATAGTTATACCGCTTTGCATTTCAGTTGTCCCATTCCCTATTCTTCGCTTAGTAAGTTATGTTTACTCCTCTTTCCACATTTGCAAAAGCTTCTCTTAAAAAGCATTCGTGTATGTAAATAAAAAGGAAAAGAAAGTCCACTGTGTACAAAGCACCATCACCTTGAACACGCTGTTTCCCATCACCACGAACAAGTTACACACTGCAGACTCAAGAGATCAGCAAAAAGAGATTCAAGTGCACTAGTACAACACATCTTTCAAGAAAGTTTGGGAATATGCAAGCCATACAGATGTGGCAATTCATCAAGGCCAGGTTAGGAAACAACAGAAACGTGATGATGTACATATTAAACATTAGCTACTAAAGTAAGCAATTTTAACAAAACAATGCAGAATATAATGTCTGCTTGTCTAAGACAGACATTGAGTTATTTGCAACAAATAACAAATGGAAATTTAGCACACTAAAACGAAATGCCCAGCATAGCGTTGCTTGAAATAACTGTTGACCAGCACTGCAGCTTAAGTAGTGTATAGTGCCTGCTTGTAACTTAGCTTCTCTGACAATCATTCTGGCTAAAGAATAAGTGACGGAGATCAATACACACATAAACTACAATAAAGCTACAAGCACGCAAATTAGGCAAATCCATTCACAACTTATTCCCACAATACATGAATGCTGGCACGGGCTTGTTGGTATAGTATGTTAAGTGTTGAACAGCACATGCATATCACAATAACCTCATCTCCTACATGTAATGCTGTGCTATTAACAATTATGTGGGTGTCACACTGTCACTTTCAATATTGGTTGAGCCCTGATCGGGATCGAATTTCTCGAGCGAGCTTGGCTCCCTTCCTCACTTTGCACAAATAAGCCAATCGCAATAAACTCAATCTAGATCGGGTTCAATTACGATCGAAATATTTTTTTGAAATATTGAGCCCTGATCGGGATCGAATTTCTCGAGTGATATTGGCTCCCTTCCTCTCCTTGCACAAATAAGCCAATCGCAATGAACTCGATCTAGATCGGGCTCAATTACGATCGAAATATTTTTTTTTATAGCTTGTCATTCCCAGCCCTGGAGCTCCCTCAGGCAATTTTATGGCAGATTCGAGAGGTCATATAAGGGCGCTATGGCCGCGTTTGAAAGTGAATTCAACAGCTTTAGGCCTCTACAATGAGAACAAGCAGGTATGCAAGTCATGTTCTTCCTTCCTTATCGTGCATTCGCCCCCTTATTTTAGTAGTAATGCTTAGCTGCTCTTTTACATCAATTTTTCAGAGCCTCCAGAGTGCTCTGAAAGAACCACTCCTAAAGTACCATTAGTAAGAAGTTTGACAAATGATGACGTGGGATGGAATACTGGCCGAGTTGTTGTAGATTTATCGTGGCTAACAGCGCAACTAACAACGACGAAGAAGAGAAGGGGACATACGGCACAATGCTGACTTTCAAAATGAAGTTTCATTGAAGAAAACGAGAACCTAAAAACACTTACCGAGCCCCTTGTGAGCAACCCGGTCATCACCCCTTATAGCCTTTATAGGAGAGTATTTTGGATTGATAAGCCAGGGTTCTAAAACTCACCCCAGAGTGGGCCGCAGTCACAAAATTTAGTCTCCCGGTGGACAGGGATGGTGAAGAAGTTTGAAAACGGGGGGGCAGGGGGGGTTGGACAAAATATTTTGTCAGCTAACATTGCCACCTGAGAGATGGCCTTTCCCATATCTCATATATGGGTCATTTCTGATGGGATTTGATGTCAAGTTCGGAGAAAAATATTGATACTGATCTCTAGAGTGACTGAATTTTGGACGCCGATTCTAAAATATAGAGTTTTTGTTCCAGGGTTATGTTTTTAAACATGATGACCGGATGGGGCTCTCCCGAAAAAAAAATGTTTGAGATCAGATGAGTTTACATACTTAATAAGAAAATTTAAAAAAAAAAAAGGGGGGGGGGTGGGGGGGGACGATGACAGCTACCTGCGGGCCGACCACTGGCGAATATGGCCCATGGGTCGCGTGCTTGAGACCTCTGTGATAGGCTATAAAAGGCCAAGGCAGCATTGGCCATGAGATGCTCAGTTCGTGTTTTTATGTCCTCGTTTTATTCAACAAAACATCAGTTGAAAGTCAGGGCTATGCCGTGTGTCCCCATCTCTTCTTTGTTCGTGTTAGTCGCGCCGTTAGCCACAATGAAATGACGAGTATTAACTGGACAAATGAATCAACCAGGAGACCACAACTCACAGTCGGCGCGCATGCCCATGGAGAGGCACTTGTGTAGCCGGCAGTACTGGCACCTGTTTCTGTGGTGCTTGGTCACCTGACAGTCCCGGCTGCCGCGACACGTGTACGCCAGCTGTTTGCGGATGCTGCGCTTGAAGAAGCCCTTGCAGCCCTCGCAGCTCACAGCGCCGTAGTGGCGGCCCGACGCACGGTCCCCACACACCACGCACTGTTCGATTACATTCGATGCGGGCAGCATGGACGCAGCCGCCGTGGCACCGCGCCGTGGCTCTTGCAGCTCGTGCAGCCGTAGCGCGAGCCACTCCGCGCCGAGCGCTGCGCCGTTTTCCTGGGTTTCGCCAGACTCTGGGCTTCCTGGGCTGCTCCCATTGTCTGCGGCAACACATTTTAAAGGGACACTAAAGTGAAACCATTAAGCAGTTTAGACAGATAAATTATGCTCTGAAAACTCTACTGCCGTTAATCTCACCATCATGGGTTTATTAATTGATGAGAAAAGCTACATCAAAGTTTCATTTATAAATTTCGCACCGAAACCTCCACAGGGGATGTCACAGATTTCGAAGAGTTTTATCATATTTTCGCTCATTACAAAAGGTAGTGTTTTTTCCATGTTCACAACAAAAGTACCTGTTTGTGGACACCAATTTTTACCATTTGAAAATGAAATTTTTGTCACAATGTGTTTTCTTTTCCACTTGTGGAAACAAGTGAAGTAAGATTTTGCAAACTGCATCTCTTCTTTTTTTGCCTACATCTTTGTTCAGCAGTGATGGCTAAGAAAAAAAAAGACACAGGAAAAGTGCTCAATTAAAAAAAAAAATGTAAGTACCTGATCCCCCAGCCAGCGACGTCGGGCTGTGACGCTCCTCCTTCACATCCACGACATCTACGCTGTCTTGAGAGTCCACCGACGCCATTGGCTGGACTCCTTAAGTGCTGCCTTCAGCACTCCATGCTGCCCCACTCGCCTGAAATACTGAAAGCAGGGGGAAAGAGCATGATGTTGGTCACTTTCCATGTAAACCACAAATACAGCACAGGCTCATGCCAGTATGATGTCTCATGCTGTACAACCCCAATGCGCTGTGGTTACGAGAAAGTGTAAACATGCACCCCTTTCCTCTATTCTCTCCCCCACCTTCACTCTCCCTCAGGGCAGAGTAGCCAGCTACAGTGTTCTGGCCAACACTCGCAAGATTAGTTCTAGCACACATAAGTAACCAAGAAACTCTACGGGAAAACAACACCATAGAAACTCAAGAATAAGAGCATTGCAAGGGACACGTGCAACATTTGGCAACAAGCAGGCAACTTACAAGACCACCCATTACAAAGCCCTCAACCACTTTCTCATCATCAGCCGCAGCATCAACAACAAAGTGTGCAGCTGTGCAGTTGCACACTTTGCAACTGCACAGCTGCAGTGGTGCAGCCAGGGGGTGGCAAACCGGGCCTGTGCCCACCCCCCCACGAAAATTTTTTTTGCCATAGCATACGGAGCACAAAATGACAGTCGACCACATCTGCCTGCCCGGCCCAGACTTCGGATCAAAGTGGTGCCCCCCCCCCCCCCCCCCCCGACCAAAAAAATTTCTGCCTATGCCCCAGGCATTCTGGATTCTTAGTGGGCACTTCACAATAGTACTTGAAGTAGGCTTTCTAGGAGCATTTAAAATGGCCAATGTTACATGCACAGATGGTGGTGGAAAAACTTTATTGGTTATTCAGGGTAAGGGGTAGATTGGAAAGAGCGAGTAGGTGGGTCCCTATTCCAGGACTCCTGCTCCTTTCTTCGCGACACTGGCAAGGTGTCCACCGAGAAGTGAAGCGAATGAGAAGGCAACGGAAACAGAACTCCATTATGCTTTTGCATTTCACTTTAGAAGGCAAAGCTTAAGCATCCTCCAAGCTTCGCACACATTGTTTTTTTGACTTGGGGAAAGTAGTACTGGCGTCAAACGAAACACGAAGAGCCGCAAACATTAGCAATGGTATAGCGTGCCGTCCAGTCATCGCCATGGACATGCGCAGTGCTACGCACCCGTCAACGGCGATGTCTGGGCAGCATGCACTTTACGATTTCTAATGCTTGCCGCTGTTCGCACTACATCTGACGCCGACAGCACATGCAGCTAGCAGCGAGAACAAGGTTCCACATAATTTTTTTTTAATGCCCATATGCTAATGCATTGACTAGCACATTTTTTTTTATTATTGACATTTTTGCCGCGGCCACTCAGATGCATATCAGTATGTCTTTAAAATAAATTCAAGCATGATAAGCACAGGACAGAAGGGCCTGGAAGAATGGCCGCTGCCTCCAACACAGTTGCGAGTCACAGCCTCCTCTGTCATGCACTGCTCTCTCCTGTCCTTGTAAAAAGTAGCGCTGAGCGAAATTTTAAGTAAGAATGTACCACCAGCTAGCCCAGCAACACGTTTTGTTAAGTGAACACGTATCAGTGTGGTATGCAAACAGGCACCGTTTCACAAAGCTCCTTCATTTCCAAGGCATATGTGCAGTCGTGAGAACATGCCGCAATAGTTCTTTTAGTGCTTATATGTTAAATCTGTCTTGTTCATGAAATGATATTTATTTTATTTTTGACGTGAACACCTCTTGACTCGCAATAAGTGCGTCTAATGCTCCGAGCTGTTTTCTTTTTCTTCACATACAGAAAATGACACACAAATATGCGAAGCTAGTACGTATCCTGTACACAAGGCGCGCACGCCTACTCAGCAAGTCAGGGCCGCACTGGCTTATACAGCAGCCATTATATTCGCAATCGGTCTCTCCCTAGCGCGCGCGTGATTATCAAATACTCTATCAAAAAAAAAAAAAAATCCTGCCCTCCATATGCGAGCCGAGTAATAAAAAAAGGCCCCTGCAGTAACGCAGGTCAACGTCAGAAGAGATTGCCGTCGGGCTGGCGAGCAAGCGCGCAGTAGGGAGAGCTACCATTCAACACGGGCGCGCGTGGCGTTGCGTGGCTAGCGCGACCTCGGAGCGGCCAAGCGCTCTCTTAAAATCGGTCAAGGCCGCCACAAACGCCGCAGCAGCTCCCAGCGCCTTGTCTTCTTCTTCCTCCAAAAGGCCGCGCGAAAACCTCGCCCCTAACAATCTCGACGCCGCCAGTACACCCCGCGTTCGACAGCAGCGCCCCTGGCGGCGCACAGCTGCGGACGACGGCGATGTGCCATGCGGCGTGGCGGCGTCATGTTGTCAGTTCGTAGGCAGTTTTAGATAAGCTCACGCGAAGCTTTGCGTTAGCGTTTGTCGCCACTGCGCATGCGTAATACGCTAACCTCCGGCGTACCCACGTTAAGTTACGAATATAGCGTATCGTATCCAAGCAGTAGCGCAGCCAAAAATTTTCCTAAGGGGGGGTTGGGGGTTCAACCGTACTTCATATGTACATTCGTGCATGCGTACATTTGCACATGTAAAGTTAAAAAAAATTCTAGGGGAGGGGAAGTTGACCCCCCCCCCCTGGCCACGTCACTGTATCCAAACAACGCTAACGCTACGAGCACTATTCTAAAACTGACGGTTTGAAACACACAAACTGCAGCTTTGTGCGTGCGTCGCCCATTCTTTATCCCCGCCTTCTATCGCGCTGTGTTTCTTCCAATGTCGCGTTACGCAAGAACGATTTCTTCGTGTGCACTGATACAAAAACGTGCATTACGTCAAAAGCCCATCGAAGTTACAACTCGATCGCCGCCATCATGCAGTCATTTACGTTCGCACGCTCGCATGACCACGCGGGCGCATTGCAATGTGCTTGCAGCTGCGTCCATTCTAAATCCACGCACTATGTAGCAAACAAATGTAGGAAGGCGATTTGCTGGGACGCACGCACACAGGCATGCGCGAGACATAAGCATTACTCCAATGGCGCACTGTCTCAAAATTGTCTCGGTTTTCGCAAACTGCGCGTACTGTTAAGTGGGCGAATTGGTAAAATAATACGTCACGATACCCCTCTCTTTCGCTCACGGTGATTAAAAAGAGCGCGAAACGTGGGTACCCAGGAGGTTTGCGTATGACGCATGCGCAGTGACAGCAAACGTAAAGCTTTGGGTACCCCACTTTAAAACACGATATTATAGGCAGTTTTATAATATGGCAAGCAGATAGCGTTTGCAGGGCACCGTCACTCAACGTAAGGTACGCAAGAGGATATAGCGTAACGACGCATGCGCAGTGGCAACAAACGCAAAGCTTTGCGTATGCCTTATTCTAAAACTGCCAACTGCCCATTTTCTCCGACCGTCTACGCTGCACACTTTTAGAGAGCACTTCGGTGGCCGCCGCTTTCGGAAAGGAAGAATCCGAAACCAAGACAGCCGAGTGGGAGAGAAGGAACGCTCCTCCTCTCCCCCTCGCCTCTGGAAAGAAGAAAGGATAAGGGCAACCCCGTAAAGAAATGCATTGGGGAGAGGAGAATTGGCTTTGCGCTGGCTGGCTGGCTGGACACGACGCGTGCTTTGAATGGGAAAATAAACGACAAAAAAATATAGACAGCAAAAGGCTGGAATAAAAAATAAAAGAGTGCGCATAACCCGGCGAGGTCGACTGGTCGGTCGCATGAGCGGCGACGCGCGGCGTCGGGCTTCGCCATGGCTGCGTGCCCCCATGCAACGCGCAAGGCCCGTACGTTCTACGTCAGCCGGACGACCGACGAAGCTGCCGCGCGGACAGCCCTTTACGAAAGGGCAGGACAGTTGCGGATGCATGAGGGCCACGTCATCGAAAAGCAGCGGGAGCTACGGCAGGTGCACGACGTCGCGCCCTTCAACCTGGCGACGCGGTCGTATATTCGTGGTCAAGATCCTGAAAACTTTTGGTTAGGAAGTGACCCGCTATAGTTCATGCTAGCTGCTGTGAAAGCCCGTCTTGCAGTTTTTTTGGAGTCGTTCCTTGCGTTAATCTTGATATATATATATATATATATATATATATATATATATATATATATATATATATATATATATAAGTGGCGTAGCCAGGGGGGTGGCATGCATAGCGCAAAACGACCATTTGCCTGCCCGACCCCCGAAAAAAAATTTCTGCCTACGCCCCTAATATATACACATAATATATATATATATATATATATATATATATATATATATATATATATATATATATATATATATATATATCAGTTACACTATCTACAGGTATGTTCGTCCGTGTGTTTGTAGGTGTTCTGGCCTGTGTATATGCGCATGCGGACAAACACACGCACGAACATACCTCTGTAGATAGTGTAATTGAACTCCCCGCCCCCGAAAAAAACGCCTGTATATATATATATATATATTCCTGGCTATTAAGGTAATTAAATATACAGCGTTTATTCTGACGTTTCGGTCGGGGATCGACCTTTATCAAACATTTTCCATAAGGCCGATCCCCGGCCGAAAGGTCAGCATAAATGTTACATATCCTCATGAACACCTGTCGGCTACATTTAGGAGAACCACCCGGCTGGTGTTCAAGAGCTCATCGTAGGAGACGTTCGGCATAAAATTAGAGAAAAAAATAAAATTCAATTTGTCATTTCTTTCACTCGTGCGTAATATACGGTGCCATACCGGCTCGAATGGTGCTTAAGTGTAACCGTCCCTGTACATTATGGTCCGTTTGTATCGAACTGAAGTTGAGCCCCCCCCCCCCCCCCCCCCCCACCTCCCCCATCCCGGATATTCGTTTTAACGGGATGCACAGCGGTACTCCTTCGCTAAACCGGGAGTCCACAGGGCGTGATCGAAGTTAACACATATGGCCGCCGACAACATATATGCGCTTTATATACTTATATATTGTCGTAAAATACACGCACAGGGTATTCGATTTTCGCGTTTATTGCTCCATTCTTTCACAACCACGCACTGATTTGGAACGTCTTTGGACAACGTTCAGGAATTACGAAAAATAAAATGCAACATCGATCGTGCCCGCATCTACACTTGAACGTATAAACTACATTATTCGTGAAACTAAGAGCACAGTTAAAAGCGAGGGACGTAACACCTTCAGTCTGACATTTCACTAAAAGAAAAAAAATGACTTAGGTATAAATAACTCTGTGATGTCTCCTGTCATGTTACCTCAGGAAGTCTACCATTCAACAGACAAATAGGCCAAAGAAAGCATATGAGACATTAATTTTTGCCTTTTTAACTGTGTAGTAATCATGACGTAAATTGAAATTAATTGAAGTGTGCGCATCTAGGGAGTATATCCTCACTCTCTTGCCTTCCTACATATGGCTACTTGCAAGTAACGAGGAAGTAGACGTCATGATCAGCAGGGCTGACAAGACAGGAACATTTCTCTGGTCTTTCTTTTCGGGTTTCCCCCCTTCACCCTTGCCCAGGGAGTTCTTTCCACCGGCGGTGTTACGAAAAGGGTTAAAACGGTACCTTCCCCCCGCACGTATACGCACGCGGCAGTGCACACACACAAGCTCGGCGCTTTCTCGAGAAGCGAGCAGCGCGTGCGTTCCCGACTATTTCTGGAGTTGGACCCTGATCCGCGAGAGCGACCGCGACGAAAGGTTGCAAGAGAACGCCGAGCGACGGCTAGCGCTCAGAGGGCAGCGAGCGCGTCTTCCACTTCCGTTGAATAAGCAAAGCAAAGCTCTCTGCGCGCGCCTGTGGTTCTTTTTCTTTCTTCAGTACTTCACCTTTCTCCACACGCGCCCTTCTGTATTTCGACTTTCGCCCCGGAAAAAAACGCGCACCCACGTACACAGCGTAGAAAAGCTCATCGTCCGTCCAAGTGTCAGATACGACGCCGCTTTTTATTTTATTTTTAATGCCAACGTTCTGCCTGACACACACCTGCGGCGAGTCCGACGGTCGTAGGTCATGCGAGCATTTAAGATATGAGCGTATACGCTTGAACCTTGCCGATGTTACGCAAGCATTTTCTGGGACCGGATATGTGCATGCATACACGCACCGCGACACGACGATTGCTCGAAGCGAGCTACAAAAACGCAAAGCGGAGCTTAACCGTGCCACGCTAGATCGGTAACCGAAGTGCGCAACGCGAAAAGCCACTTGCATGACTACGCTTATACTTGGCACCATGGTTTCTGACGAGGTGCGGATTTACTTCACGTCACACGAGCAAACTATGGCGTGTATACATACCCGAGATCTGGGTATATACATCTTTCTAAAACGTAGCGTTTCGGTGACTTCTGCGAGATTAGAGATGTAAGGGCACAATTAAGTTACTGCTATCGAAAACCACTCCAACCACAGCGTATCCCATCCACGCGACAGCGGGCAGTGCATCCTGGAGTTACGCACTCCGCGAGAGATTTTGAAGACAAAAATAGCACCCGCAAATGAGCTCGGACTGAGATGCTAAAGTCCCATCGAATGTGAAACGGGTGTAAACACACACACACTGCACGGTACTGCAAAGTCGCGGGCTGCATGTGACCTCACCTTCGACGCAACATTTTTTAACGAACCCGCGCGTCGCAACACGCGATAGAGAGAGAACCCGGGGTTGACGCACTCACCTGAGCTCGTAGCGTCGGTGCTGGCAGCGCGATGACAGCCGGCGTCGTACTACGGGTCAGCGCTGGAGAAAAAATCGACGCGTGCAGCTGCTAGCGCGCGGCTCGCTGGCCCTCCGCCTGAGGCCGGTTGTCACAGGTTGCGACTTTCCTCCAAGCGCAAAGGGCACGGCGACCACTCAACTGACCTTGCCTGCTGCGCCGGCGGTGTGACCCCAAGCGAGTCGTCGTCGTCACGCCAGGCGGGCGGCGTAGCGGTAACCGCGATCGCGGCTTGTTGCTCCGGCGGCGGCGTCGAAGTGTCCGCGACACGGGAAGGTTAGAGTTCATGACCTTTAAAGCCACTGCGCACGCAAACCTTTAGCAAATATCCCATTGGCCTGGCCGTCGGGAGACGTCACAGCGACGCGGGAGGGCCCGATCTTTCCGGATCAAACACCCGAAACCTCGTAGATTTTTTCGACGGGCTCGGAGGCGGAAGGGTCGAAGAGTAGTGTCGAAGTGGTGCCAATGCGTCGGGAAGTCGAGGCGTGTTTATGGCGGCGTTTCCGTACTCGCCGAACACATGGCTTGGGAGACGAAGACTCCGAAAAGTGGTGAATGCCGCACCCATTCAAACAGACCCTCCACTCGGCATTTCACGCGAAAGCGCCGCTAGCCTTTTTCTCTCTCACTCGCGGTGCCGTGCCCGTGGTGGTCAAAGGCCAGCCCCATCCAGGCCTGGACATTTGAAAGTTTTATTTTGGGGGGCGGTCATAAGCGGCGCTGGCTACCACGCTGCTTCAAGCGGGCTAATGTTGATGTCACTTATCTTGAAGGTTTTAAAAAAGTGGCGCTGCTGAAGAGAGGCCCCGGAAGGCGCCATGTTAAGAAAGTACTTTAGTGAACTTTAAAGAATGAGTAATTTGTTAAGCAGAATAAGTTTACCAAACTATAGGCAACTATACAGATGATGTTTTGCCTCACTAGAGGTTCCAATACAGAGGCTCGAAAGTAGAAATACGCACCAGTGTCTTCAGGATTAATTCACCTTCAAGACTTTCTGATTTGAACTCCCATTTTTATTTGAATAAAATGCAAAGAGTCAAATTCCGGCTTCGCACTTAAGATTCCAGCTAATGAAAATTTTGTAACCTTTTGAGCAGCTATGATTATGAAAACTCAGAGGCTGTTGCAATGGAAAGCACAGGTCTAAGTGAGAAGCTATTCGAATAGTTTGCAAAAAAAAATAACAGCCAACTACAAATTCCTTGCACCCACCAATTGAGTGATACTTGCTGATGGAAAGCAATTATTGTAAAATGCATGCCTTCGTGCTCAGCACTAACTGCGCTGGACCTAGAAATTTTTCAATGGGCGATATGGAAGGGTAAAAAAAAGTAGCAATGTCAGAATGCCAGTGCGTTGAGCGGCCAGAAGTTGTGGTGTTTTTATCGCGGTGTTTCCAATTTCCCTGACCACAAGATGCAAAAACCTTAAAACCTTTGTATACATGTACATAATGAAGGAATACCAATAGAGTTGCGAAAGTTATTTTATGTGTAACTTGTTTTCTAGGATTGGAAATGAAAATAATAAAGCAGCGCCCAGAAATAAAATAAATATGTTTATTTAACATAAGTCACAATATACAAAAGCCCGGCTCGATATGAGGCGCTTGGATGTTCACATGAAGTTGAAGACGCTGATTTTCAACTCTGTCTTCTCAGACACCTCCACTAGCTTCGGTTTCTTCGATTCCTGGCTGGGCTGGCTAGCAGATGGCCGCTTCTTTTGCTATATATCAGAAAAGAGCAAAATAAATGAAAAAGTACATAAATAGCTTTGTGAATTAGAAGTAGTTTACGGATTTACCTAACAAGCAGCATTCCTGGGAATAAAAATAGGGGCAGATAAAACACTGAACAGGTATGGCACATCACAATAACTATCATGTAAAGCTATCATCAAGACAAAACAAACTAGTACAATATTACTAGTAAATCTTGAAATAAAAGTCAATAAAGAGCTGTAACTAGTCACATACTAGCATTGAATATACACCCTTGAAAGAATGTAACTACTGTAAAATGCCGAGCAAGTGCCCCACTTCCTTTTCCGGGAGATTTAAAATATCCACCAATAATTGAACAAGTGCCCCCCTTCCCTTTCTTGCACCATTTTCACTATTTCATTCGCTGTTTTTATTCTCCCAACGAGCGTGAATAAAAACAGTGAGTGTATGCGTATTCAATAAAGCATTTCATAAAAAGCCCGGAGTGCATTATTTATTCTTAGCTGCTCTTGCATTGCCACCTTGAATTTTTATCCGGGACCGAGCAAGGCCCCCCCCCCCCCCCCACTAAATCTTGTCAAATTATCTTTCACTGTAAGGGGGGGGCATTTGCTCGGGATTTCAGTGTTACAACAACGCCTCAACCAAATTCAGGAAATGTTCGACAGTTATTCCTTCTCGTAGTGCTGGCATGTGTATAAAAAACTTCGTTACAAGGATGATGTGATAGAATGAAGACTAGATGTGAAGCATACCAGCTATTTATCATGGATGCACGAGTCTTTCCTACAAGAACTAAAATGTGCATTCTCTGTTATGGTAGCAAAGGATGTCTTTCCGCTATTGCATGCTGGCAATGGCAAATACAAAGTTAAATATAACAAATTGGTCCTACTAACAATGTAAATCTAAAATGGTTCTTCTTGTATGTAAGGAAAAAATTACTTGCACACAGCTTAATATAATGAATGTAAGAAGCAACAGAGATATTTGTATGACAGATGCAGCTTTCTATAAAATATTGAGGCAGCTTCGCACTAGAGGTGCGAAGCCCGAAGGAAGCGTGGAGCTGGGCAGCCTTCTTTGTTTCTCTTCGGTTTCCTCTTTTGTTCCTCCTCTCTTTCTTTCTCTCCTTTTCCGTTCTTTTCTGCCTTTTTTTTCTCTTAATTTCTGTTTATTTCTTCCCCTCTCTTTACTCATTTTTTTTCTCTTTCTAGCTTTTTTCTATTTTTCTTCCTATTTTTTTCTCTGTCTCAATTTCATGCTTGCGTCCTCTTTTTTTTTTTTTTCTACTTTTATAAAAGTTTTGCTTGCGCTACGCCAAGTGCACTAGTTGTTTTTTCTTCTTTTTTCTGATGATGATAAGTGATCATCATCAAGGCGTTCGAAGAACAAGAGGGAGAAGAATTCTCCTTGGCATGAGCGCACACTCAATATGCTACACATGGAGCGTTACGCCAAGTGACGACGGCGACAGCATACTACAGCACACGACAGCAAACGATGGCACACGACAGCCTGGCTCCCTAAAGTGCTCCGCACTTAAGAGTTCGATTGCGCATCCCAGCACTTACAGGTTTCGCTTCGGCAGCTCTGAAGACGAAATTTTTCGTGGTCACCGAACCTTCGACCTCGGTCGGAGGGGCCACCTTGATGCGCTCGGCGATGCGACCAAGGACTCCAGAATCTAGCTTCAGGAAAGAGCCACACATTGCCTGGGAACAGAGAAAAATCACACCATAAGAACACTGACATCCTGTGAGCATGCTGCCACTGAAATGCTTACCACAACAGCAGTTTATCATCGAATTTTCTACGTTTATCCGTTCTTTATGCTACGCCAAAGATAACAGCTGTCACTGCCTTCCATCTGCCACGCAACCTGTCCACCTCCACTCCTCTTGCATAGTCTCAGTGAGAATACCTACATGTCGGCTACACCCATCTGCTCTTTATTACGTTAACTCCACTGCTAATCCATCACAAAATCTTGGTGGACGCTTGAGCTTCGCCTGCAATAGTAGAACGTGATAGGTTAATCAGACCATGCTCACATCACCTTCTCAATCGCTAGCCTAGCTTTGCGTCTCGGTGGACACCTAAACCGTGCCACAAGGAAAGGAATGTCTGCGTGCCTGTAAACTGGGCCTTTAAAACTATCCTAGAACGACTACTGCAAGTACAGTTGCGAAGTTACCACTACGACATAATTTTCTCTTTTGCGAGTTCGCGAGGTATCTACTACAGGTCTGCAAAGCAACACGCACACCTACTCAGCTGCACGCGTTGATGATGCTGTTGTTGATAATGATAATTAATTATGACTATATGCTTTGCAATTGATGGGCCTTTAAACCAACCACCCACTGCCCAATTGACATGTTTTGATGCCTGGTGTGACTCTACGCTTTCGCCACACAATATTACATGTGTTAACAATATTCCTCGCACTACACAAAACATTCATATTGTGTTTTACAGAGAAAGCTGTATATGGCTAGGAGAAACGAAAAGCCACTCGGCATCTGTGTCACGAGCGGTCTCCATTGGCTGTGCTATCAGTTACGTCATTCTGAGTGTCGTACCCAAGCTCGCGTCATTGGGTACGACGCTTGCAGGGTCAAACGCAGCAACAGCGCGCCGAAGAAGGCTTGCGGGCCAGCGTCGACGTGATGATTGCAGGAGCGCGTTCGCCGGGGCGAACGCCCGCTTTGGGTGAGAGCTTCTGCAGCGGCACTTTGACTTCGGCTGCGACGTCTGTGACCGCCTGTGGTTCGACCACAACCTGGCAACGATAATTGTGGAAGGCTTCAGTGCAGCGTC
This sequence comes from Rhipicephalus appendiculatus, assembly GCA_030522465.1. NCBI lineage: Eukaryota > Metazoa > Arthropoda > Arachnida > Ixodida > Ixodidae > Rhipicephalus > Rhipicephalus appendiculatus. The sequence goes on along the minus strand of JALIZH010018134.1, from coordinate 21,670 downwards.
GGGTTGAACCTACTGCTAAACACCGGGGCCGCACATTTCAGCTTCGCTGGTTAACCATTTGTACGGAGTGCTTGGGCGGTGATTTTTTTTTTTTTTCCAAAGCAAGTTCTAGCACAGGTGTGGGTCTGTGGTGAAACACCTGGGTTCAAAGTAAAAGTCCTGGGTTCAATTCCCACTAGGACCGAAGATATTTGACTATTTCTTTATTTGCATCAATGTATCTCGAATTTTCGCTCACAAAAAACGCCGATCTTTCACTCCCAAATGACGACGCCAATGCATACACCAGAACTTCTGCGAAACGAGCTCTTTAATGCTGTCGCGTTAAAACTCTTCTTTACGTAAAACCAATTATCGGCTAACAAGGTACGTAACTCTAGTAGAGCAGAGATTTGGGCAAGTTGGTTGGTATCCATCTTGAAAACAGCGCAGAAACACAAGAACAAAGAAAGAAACAGCGCCTGTGACGTTGTTTCTTCGTCCTTGTGCTGCTACGCCGTTTTCAAGATAAAGGTACGCAAGGCTGGAAGAAAAAAACTGTGAAACTTACCCTTTTCTTGGCTGCTGGTTTATTGTTAAACGAGTCCTGCCTTGCTATCACTGTGGGAGGAACCAAGAAACAGGAAAGAAGGAAAGCAGACATTTAAAACCTGATCAATGAAGTACATATCGCAGTGAAAGAGAACAGGACACACCAAGGGTCTCAAACACGCGGCCGCGGACCTTTCGCTAATGGCCCAACCCGCACACGACTGTCTTCGTCCCATATTAAAATAATATCTTATCTTAATAATTATGTTAACGAGCTACGCAGACGTGACTGACCGCAAGCATATTTTGCATGAGGCAACCCATGCGGTAACTGTGTCTTGAAACATAGCCATGGAACGAAAACTATATTTAAGAATCGGCGTTCATATTTCAGTTATTATGGAGATCAGTATTGACACGTTTCTCGTATCCTGACTTCAAATTTCCTTCAGAGACGATCTACATGAGAGATATGGGAAAGGCCATCTTTGAAATCGCAACATTAGGTGGAATTGGGTTCAACCGCCCCCCCCAACCCATTTTAATAATCACTGCCCTGGCCCTTGCAGGAGAATAAATTTCATTACTGCCTCCCTCTAGTTGAGGCGAGTTTGAGACCCCTCGAATGTAGAGCAAACCAAGGCGTTAAAGTGAGGCAATCACCTGCAGGAGCCCTAAGCAATGATTCCTGCTCGGAGAAAGATGCGCTGTCTTGAGTGTCTGGGCCCTGCGCCGACTCCTGAAACGAGAAAACACATTGCAGTGCCTTGTGCTACAATAGTTATTACAATGGAGATCTGACATTCGTCATGGTAAACCAGTACACGAACATCACAGCACCGTTCGTGATGACGACGTTAATTGATAGAAAATGGTTGATGAGAAATTATATTATGAGGAAACTCGGGGGTTGTGAGAGATACAAGGATTCAGTGCTCTAGAAACACTTAAAACTAGATCCTGGATATTTTAAAAATTCTGCGCTTTTACAACTCAAAAGCAGGACACAATTAAGAAGCTTGTCATTGTGGGAAACTCAGGATTAATCGTGACCACCTGCAGCTTTTTAACGTGTGCCTAAGCTTGAGTACAAAGATGACCTTGCATTTCACCCACATGAAAATGTGGCTGCTACGGCTGAGAAACGAACCTGCAACCCTGTGCTTGCTGTGCAACTCCATAGATGTTCAGCCACCATGACAAAGGAATATAAATAGGTTCAGATTGGTAAGCTGTCCTTTATAAACTAATTTCGTTAACATTGCGAGAAAAAGGGTCAACACTAGAAGAGAAAATGTGGGCCAAGCTTCCATTCTTTGGATTTTGCGCAGAGACCTCAGTTAAGCTATGTCAACTTAGTGTCGGCTTGGTGCAACAATAGGCTTGTGCAGGGTTTCCTATCAAGGGGAAAGGGGGGGGGTCTCACCCCCCCCCCCCCCCCCAAATGAGTCTGAAAGAAAACAAGCTTCTCAATAGATGCAAAGATGAAAGTGAAGTGAGGATGTGCTCCTCACAGCAGCCTGCCTTTGGTCCGCAGCTTAATGAGGAATGGGAAGTACAGTGGACCCTCATTAAATGGAACCAGAAGGGACCAGGAAAATGTGTTCCATATAACCAAAGTTCCATTTACTGAGAGATGAACAGGGTTGCAGAATTCATGTATGAAAACCAATCATATCAGAATCGGTTGTTCCATTTAAGCAGCAGTTCGGTTTAAGAGGTTTCCGTTTATCGAGTCTACTGTAAACTGTTTTCCTAATGCAGCGTAAGGGGTCCTCAGCACCCATTATTGTCAAGGATTTGCACAACTATAACCCTATGCATCAGACAATGACAGGACAGGTCTAGCTGACTGCAGTTATGGTGATGACTCGGTGCCCTCTTTAGACAACTGGGGGGCGGGGGATCCCCCCCTCCCCCCAATCACCGCAGAGGCTCTGGCAGCACAGGTTCACACAGCGACGTTCGACAAGCTGGGAAAGGATATTGTTGTGTGGAGAAGGACAAGACAAAGACTGTGATCCTGCACCTGTTCTTGAAGCCAGCGCCTCCGCTCCAAGCGTTGAAGGCGCCACGTCGTGTCTGCCTTCTTGCTCGGTCTCGTTGTGAGCCTCCTCTTCACCTTCCTGAACCGGCCTGCTGGTCCAGATCATCAGTGCCTGGGAGTGAACAGACACAACCATTTACCAACACGCATCTTATAGCAGATTGGGAGGGGTATTCTGTAAAAGTCCGCCAAAGGGGTTGTCCATTCCGACCCACGGACTGTGCAATGATTCGACAGAATTCTCCGCTGGGAAGCGACAATTGGATGGCAGACTGGGCGAGCTTACTGACAACTAAAGATTTATTAGAAAATAATGTCTTATAAATTATATTTCACAAAATTTTTGAGACCGTTTCTTGTGCGTCAGTAGGAAATTTTGTTTCAGTCTTAATCGTAACACTCTTTCTGTTGCTAGCTGTTCACCTGATGTGCACAATCTGAACTATCATGTACAAGCCGTTCTCTTTTTTCTAATAAACCTTCGAATTGTCAGTAAGTGCTCGTACTGTTTTCTTGCTCTGTCTTTGTCCTTTCATGCTTTACGATAAAGTATTGGTGCCAGTCCAACAACTCTTTGAGCTCTTTCCAATCAATGCTTCAATCAACTGTAACCGACAGTCCACTAGGTGGACTCAGAATACTGCCCCAATTCTGGAAAAGTCCGCAAGGTGAAGAAAGGTTTGCAAAAGAAAAAAAAATTGTCTACTGGCTTTAAAGCAGAAGTACACAAAGGAAATCTACGCAGGTTTCGCTGAAACAAAGCTTTACGCTAGAAAAAAAGAAAATAATGGGCCAGGACGAATTTTTCTTCAACCAAGGAACTTTCTTTCTGTGTTTAGATTTCCTTCCCAGCTTCATGCTAAGAAACAGGTAGATGACAACATCCTTCCTTTTCACATGCCCACACGTTGCATACACATGTCATTATGCCCCTGTTATTTTAACCTATCAATTAATGCCATCATTAACTCCGAAGCAAGATTATCACGTAGCTTTCAGGATTGTCTCCCAATAGCCAGGAAAACGTGCTGCATACAATTGACTACAACCTAAGGACAAACAAGCTCCGCCCACAGAACTGCGGCATGCCTGCTATCTATCTGCGCGAGATAGCTAAGCTAGGTGGTTTCGTTTCTAAACGGAGATTTCTTTCGCTGCTAGTTTAAATATTACGATAATTAATAATTAAAAGTTTGTCATCCGTACTTCAAATATTACGTTCGGGTGAGCAGTGACATCACTATCTTTCTTGAAATTAAGCAGGAAGTTCGAGTTTGTAGCCGTAAAACAGCGACATGAACATGTGTCTACGGAAAAATCACCTACGTGAAACGCACTGAAGGTGCTTGATGTCAAGGAAATGAGCAAGCGCGTTAGAATAGGGCACCTCCGCAAGTTTTGTCCGGGTGTGATATCAACAGCTGTGGCTGGAGCTTACATTTACTCTAAGGTTTTAACCAACCATAGAGCTCAAGATGTAGCGGGACCGTAGTGGCACGCGTATGTACCTGAATTTCGCCAACGGAACTGCCGTTGACGCCCTGCGCCGTCGGAGTGGAGGTCGCCGTCTTCCAAGAGCAGCTCCTGGTAGATCTTCAATTCGCGCTTGTCCTCATCGAGGAGCTGCTTGCTAAAGAAAGATCCAGCAGAACAAAGCACAGGTGCTCGCACAAAAAGAAACTGCCATGATACCCCCCCCCCCCCCATCTATTTTACAGACAGAATGTTTAACAAAACTGCTTGTCTGCGCAAAAGTACTGTTATGAATACTACGTCATGTTGAACTTTAGGCTATACCCCCTTGAAAAACTACTAATTATGGCCTGCAAATGACTAAAAACAAATTACCCAGACTGCTGAATTCATTTCATGACACCAGCATAGATACCACAAACATAACACTGAACTGTTTTTACTTATCCAAACTCTTTCTTAATTAATGAATTATGTATAATTCCTTTCTCACCTGTACTCACATATGTGTAATTTTTAGTGTTTGTAATGACAGCTCTCATTCATCTCATCTTTTTCCTAGTCATTTTAATATTAATCGAATGCAAATTCATTTTCTTTCTTTAAATATGTATATTCAAGTCTATGAAATGTTGTATTGTCAAGTATATTAATGTCATTGTGAACACACAACATTAACACAATTGACAATACATGATTGCATTCTTTGTACCTGCCATTCATTTTGTTGCTTCGCTATTGATTACTTTTTTATATTGTACAATTAAAATTAAGTCATATGGTCAAATGGCACAAGGCAACACACAAGCTATGAAAAATGCCACACTATTGGGCTCTGTAATAACTTTACCCTGTACTTTTAACCAGTTCAGTACATAATTATTTTTTTTTTTCATTTCACTTTCACTAAGGTAAGGCCAGGAATTGAACACATCGGCAGAAATACATGAGTCATCATAGCAGACGAACCAATTAGTAAGTCTGTTCCAGATGAAAGCACTGAAATAGGGCACTTAATTCTACATACTACCCTGCCGAACATAAGCACGTGCACGTGACCACATGTTGCCTAGCGACCCGTCTACATCTTTAACAACACCAATGACATCATAAGGGAATCATAAAAGGCAAGCAGACACTCCTATGGCTTCTCTCCATCATCGTTTCATCCTTTCAGCACGTTAAACGATTCACTCGCAAAGTCTGCACAAGCAGTAACTCACAAGTGGAAGCGGCCGATCTCTTCCCGGATCTTTTCGTCGTCCTCTTTCCCATTCTCGGCGGCTATGAGGTCAGCTAGCACGCCTTCTTCGTCGTCCTCGTCCTCACCGTCACTTCCAACGTCACTTCCAGAAAGCTCGGCCTCATCCTCGAAGAAGTCCTGCAACCTGAAAAACAGATAAATGTTTTTATGCCTGAGGCAGGTAGAGAAACATAAAGCATGTAAGAGTGCTACACCAAATCTGTGACATAAGCTACGCGGCTATTTCAGTAATGCAATGCAGCCTCACTTTAAAACAAAATCACAGTCGGCACAAATACACGTTTGTTATACATTAGACTCTCAGTAAAAAGAAATCTCCTAAACGGACTTGCTGCTTGAATGGACTAACTGCTTCCAATATGATTGCTTTCATACTTTGAATTCTGCACCCCCGTTCATCACTCAGTAAATGGAACTAGCACTGTTAAACGGAACATATTTTCTTGGTCCACTCAGGTTCTGTTTAGTCAGAGTGTGCTGTAGTTAATCCATATTGTTTTAGGTGGCTGAACATTGCAACCTGACCTGCAAGTAATGTCGGGCTCTTTGGGAAAACCAACCTGAACGCGACAAATTGTGCTGTACGGTAAATCAATTTTTTAAGAACTTGGCAGAACTTCAAGAATATAAAAATACACAAAAACACCACATATGTGCGGGAAACATGGACACCAGATATTTGCACTAAGAAAGCTCACTTCAGCGCCGGTTCCACTTCTTTTGCGGCAGGAGTGTTTTCAACCTCGCTGTCGTTTTCAATGTCGTCCTCATCTGGTTCGCCGGCACTGTCGTTAACATCGTCATCTGGTTCACCATCGCTTTCGTCTTCAACGCCCTCATCTGGTTCACCGAGGGTGGCTACAGGCATGTCATCATCCTCCTCTCCCTTTTCTTCGACCTCATCAGCTTGAGCACTGCATCAAAAAAAAAAAAAGACATATGCAAAAACTAGACATGCCCGAGATGAGCAAAGAACTTCATCATTAGCAAGAATGATTAGTGGCGAGTTGGGCATGTTGGTAAATAATTTTGAAATACTGCAGCGCATTAAAACAGACCAGGACAAAAACTTTCCAGCTGTAAGTTCATTGTAATACATTAGAATCGTAACATACATGCATGCAAGCAACGTCTACAAAAAAACTATGTTTAAAAACTCTTCGTTGTTTGCAAGCTGCTGCTTGTAATATCTGAAACTGTATGAAACTAATGTTTTCTCTTTTACAAATGCTTGTTTCATTACTGATTCACTACTATTTATTGTTTATGGGTAGTTCATTCCATAGTTGTCCATGTCATAATTATAACAATATGACGAGTTTAGGTTCTGGATTAACCCTCCTACAGTAATGCCTTATGAGAAATATAGGTACAGTATGTAAATAAGTGAATAAAGGAATATCTAATGATGGGGCTGTATTGTTAAAAATCAATGCATGGGCGTTGAATAGCACCATGATGGAGAGCTCGGAAGTGAATTTGACAAACCGGAATTGTTAGCATGCACCTAAATATAACTACGCACACGAGTATGTTTTCATTAGCGATACTATTGTGCCTCATGCAGGCACATAATCAGTGATAATCGAGACCCAATCATTGGAACCAAGAAGAAGAATGGCTTACCGGGCTCCAAAGCTTCCAGAGCATAATCCGACCAGCTCATCCAAGTCTTGAGACGGATTAAGTGGGGCAGGCGTCCCACCTTCCCAGGGCTTGGCACAGTCCTCTGAGAAGTGAGACACACAGAAAAACACAATTCAGAAAATTTTGAGGTGAAAGTGCACTGAAAATTCCAGCACCTTCGTCGCTAAGACAACCTCCACCTCCTTGGATACAGTTTTCATTTTATTGTCTTTGTGATTTTTATTAATCTATTAATTAATCAAGTTGTTCAAATTATCACCGATCTCTCAAGATCCCCAGAGAACTGAATTGTCCTATAGCATGCAAATCGATCTGGACCTCAACCTCCTCGGGTGAAGCTTTCCTCTGAATGATTACCTTTCTGTCATAATTATTTAACTGTTCATTAATCCTCTTGCTCAGATCATCACCCATCTTTCAAGATCACCAGCAAACAAAGTGAACTGTGCTACAGCGCGCAAATCGATCTGGCCGGTGTTGCTAAGTTGTCTGATCCTGCAAATGCTAATTGGAGATTTTGTGGCTAATATGGCAGGCCCCTAAGGGGCACAGATTGAATTCATCAAGGCTGCAAAGCTTTTGTAATAATTAAATGTGCTAACCTAGCTTAGCTTAGCATAATAGCATTTGATGCAGTCTGTTTTTTAGCTAGTATACTATTAGCGAAGGTCGGCACACTCACTCATGAGTTGACTCACTCAGACTCGGATCGAGCTGTGAGTCTGCGTGAGTCATATTTTTGTGAGTCTAAGTCAGAGAGAGCCCACTTGAGGAAAATTTTGGTGAATCTGAGTCCAAATGAGCCTTAAGCTCAAAATATATTTTTTGAGTGAGCCTGAATGAGCTCCACTTTCTTTTTTCATTTTTTTGCCAACCTATGGTCCTATCTGCTCAAATTCAGCATTTCTATGAGCCTTATGTCGACCTATGGTTCAATCTACTCAGCTTCAGTATTTCTATCAGCCTTATGTCGCTTTAAGTTTATACTCAAGTCTATTCACACATACATCAATGTACTACACTCAAACCTCATTATAACAGTCACATCTGCCACGAAAATACTTCGTTATATCCGAAAATTCGTTATAAACGTATATTTGTAACACTGTATCTCTGACAAAGCTAATCTTCACTTCGTTATAACCGATAATTTGTTATATCCGTATTCGTTATATCGAGGTTTGAGTGTAGTGTTCATGCACGAGCTCAATATTTATTGATCAGATGGCATGAGTTAGGGAGAGGGTAGGTGCCTTGATCTCCTCTCCTCCCCCCCCCCCCCCCCCACAAACACTTCACAGGAAGTTCTTAATAAAAATATCTCGTGTGAGTAGCGTCTTTCAATAAAAATACCCTTACTGGATTGTGGCTACTGATATGTCGTACTTGAAGGAATGAAATCAAACCACACCATGTAGAGCACTGATTATGTGAGATACAGGTGTTAAAGAGAATTGACACCATGATCAGAAAAGCTAATTATACGCAAACGGAACTCATGAGTTGACTCAAACTAAGATGAAGCCGTGAATCTGAGTTCGAAGCCAGGTAAGTAATATTTTTGTGAGCTTGAGTCCGAGTGAGTCCAGTTGAGGAGAATATTGTTGAGTTTGAGTCCAAGTAAGTCTGGTTGAGAAATATTTTGGCGAGTATGAGTCCGAGTGAGCCCTAAGCGCAAGATATATTTCTTGAGTGAGTCTGAGTGAGCTCCCCTCAGTACATGAAGCCAACACACAATTGCACAATGGAAAGTGCTTGCATGGTGTCCCCCCCCAACCTTACTTGTAATCTTACCTGAAAACTGCCGTCGTAGAGACCTGCAAGCTGTCAAAGCCCTGAAATATATAACAAATATGAGTCAACAAGCCCTTCTTAACAGTGCCGTTACGAAAAAGACTCACTGAAACAAATTTCACATGTTTCTTATAACTGCAGGGCAGAAACCTCGAGGCTTGGGAAAAGGGTCCAACTTAAATTGAGGACGACGCAGCGAGCAATGGAAATAAAAATGTTAGATGCAACCTTAAGGGAGAAGAAGAGAGCAGAGTAGGTCAGGGAAACAAACGGGCATCAAGGACATCTATGTCAAAATCAAGAAGAAATGGGCATGGGCGGGGCATGTAGCGTAAAGGCAAGATAACCGACAGTCATTGAGAAAAACAGATTGGATTTTAAGAAGAAGCAAGCATACAAGGGGATGGCAGAAAGTGAGGTGGGCAGATGAGATTAAGAAGTTTGCGGGTATAACGTGGGCGCAGCATGCACAGGACCTGGGTTAACTTGATGAAGCTTGATAGCGGCCTTTGCGCAGCAGTGGGCGCAGTCCGGCTGATAATGATTATGCGACTCGTGTCATTGGCCCTTAAAGACACAATTTGGTTCTTTCCACGAACCATTTGCAGCTGCTGCTTTCAACATGCTCTGAAAGTGGGCTTTTTGATGCAATTCCAATTTTCACATGTGAAGCATCCTATTAACAAAGCCTGTCCCCTCATCGCACCATTGTCCGCCGTAGCCACGCTAGTGCTACGATGAGACTGCCATCATGGCACAGCACATGCAAGGTAACCATTATACGCCATGACGATGACGATGAGGCTGATGACGATGAAGAATAAATGCGTTCCAGACCACACATTCTCTTTCTGCCACGGATGAAAACGATCGTGAATGCGCTCTCACCCGCGAAAGGCAAAACGGCAACGCCGACAACAAGCTGCTACCCCGATGTTGAGGACGTGGTAAGCGGCGGCTCAAAGGCAAAGACACATTGCATATACTGTACACACACGTCACACATTTACATGCGCGCGTGGGCAATGTCACGGGTGATTTACGGTAAGAACGATCCCCAGTGCTTCGCCCACTTGTCATGATTCACTTCGTGGAAATGCGAGATTTTTTCCCATTTAGCTGACTGTCAACAAAGTGTTATTCGAAGTAGAGGAATTGCATTGACATCAGCATACCCAGCGGTTCCAGCCAAAGGAGAAAAAGCCAAGGACAATGGCCGTGAGACACTTGAGCCCATTGGACTCTCTTGAAAGCTGCTTGACGCTGAAGCACTTCCTTGCTGTGGAGTATTCTGCAGAATTGCATGATGGCACTGTTAGTATACACCCCATAATCCATATAACAAAAATGACAACTGTAAGGTCACTCTAATTTCTGTTATACAGGCTGAACTGACCTTTTACGAAACCAAATGTTGAAACTTTTATCAAAGTTTTTAAATTATGTATTAAACGTTATGTGCTAAGTAAACACAATATCATATAGCTTCTCAAAACTTATACCATCCTTTGTGATGCTTTGCCCTGTCCTTGGCATCAATTTTGCATCATCAGCAAGTTAGCTCAGTTCAATCAGATGTACATCTTGCTCCTGACTTAGATGCAGCATTTCAACTTTTCCGAACTTTCTGGCACTGCAGTATATTGTGAAACATTTTATTAAACAATGACCTCATATGTCCTTTTATAGCATCATTACTTTGGTGCAGTGGTAATTTTGAATCCGTTAGGTTCTTTGAGACTCAGGTGGGAAGGTAAAGAAAACTTCATTATGGTGCAAATTTCGTTCAAATGGTACGTTTTATGTAGGAATTTGGGTACGGATGAAAATAAGGCTTTGTCAGTGTGAGTGTCCACTGCTGTTCTGGAATTTTCTTACGGTCACAGGCTTCATCATTCATGCTGTTTGAGTTGGATGCTATAATATTTACCACACTGTTAGCCTCTATTTTAAACAGTGTTTGAGAGCCTGTTTGTTTTGCTTTATGTAACTTAGCGCTTCATCAATAAAAATCGTAACACAACGATGACGTGATAATGACAATGGCGATACAATAGCAACCACACAACTATGACAAAAAGTAACTACAGCACTAATGAGTGAATGGCAATTATAAACAGCCCATGACAGTACTCACCGTTTTTGACTGTGTCCTAGGAAGGCCTGTAAGGGGGGCTGAACAGTTCTGCTTCATCGCACTGAAAACTGCGCACTGCCCTGCTCTTCTGAATCAACGGTGTTTGTGCATTCTTCTCACTGTTTGCAACTTGCGAGGAATCCAAAAAGCTTTCAGCAGCTTCAGCTCCTTAAACGAGAACGGAAATATGCGAGGCAGTGTTCAGCACCTCAGCAAAATGCAAAAAGCAAAGGAAAAAAATTGCAGGGTTCAAAACTAAAAGCATATTCCATGTCTCACCAACTTTGGCCGCTATGGTTAAATTCAAGATGAAACAAAAATGCTTCCTCCGCGCAGGCATGTTTGCAATAGGAAAGTAAAAAGTTTCGATATTAGCCTTAAGTTGAATGATGTAAGACATAAAGTGAAATCACATGACCAACGCTAGTCTGCTGGCCATTCGTTGTTTCAAAGTTATCGCAATGAAGATCTTTAATCCACATTATGCCATTGCATTAAAGTTTTCCTCCTTGAGCGATGTGTATATATTGATGTTTAAAGATTATGCACTTGTACAGCATAAAAATAACAATGAAAGCTGAGAAAAACATTGAGTAATTGCTCAAATGCGCTGTACAAGATGCATCGCCATGTCGAATCAATCAACAGTCCAGCATACCCAAATAATTTTCGAAGAGGTACACATTGCTCTGAAATGTATTCAATATGTAAAATAACTGTCACATAAGATAGCAAGGCTTGTAGATTTAAGGTCATCTTCAAGAAGCCAGGCTTAGCAGACAACTGCCGCTAGAACAATCATTTCACGTTCCTGTGGCAGCTAGCTGGCTTACAAAAAGTAACCTGCACAATCATTATCTCTTTTACCATATCTTGACTTCAAGATAGTTAGGCAAGCAAAAGCTTTTTAAAAGGAACACAGACTTGTTAATCCAAGAAACGGCAGAAAGCAGGAAGATGGAAGCTTGCAATGAAAAAATCCATAAACAGGGTGCTTCCTCTGACAACCATGATACAGTGAAACGTCTACCCCCCCCCCCCCCCACTTCCCCCCCCGCATTTTTCTTTTCCTGTTTATTCACGGAATAACACTTCCCTTTTACTCACACAATTCGTCTCGGCAGCCCCGCTACTGCACCCCCCACATCCACAGTTGCCCTCTCCCCCTCCTTTGTTCAGACTGGAGGAAAAGGTACGAAGCATATACACGCCAGCGCTAAGGAAATCAGTTCTAGCCTTGAAGAAGACAAGTCCATTTGTCGAAACGTCGGTTCGAGCACACAAACCCCTGTTTACGGATTTTTTCATAACGAAATTGTTAAGATTTTCTCGTACAAAATCATCATCATTGTCAGACTGACTACACACACCGCAGGGCGAAGGCCTCTTTTTCACGTTTCGCCAATCAACCCATTCCTGTGCTTGCTGCAGCCACGTTAATTCCGCAAACTTCTTAATCTCAGCTGCCCGCCTACCTTTCTGCTTCTTTCTCACACGCCTGCCCTCCAGTCTGCTACTCTTAATGATTGGCGATTATCTTGCCTTCGCGCTACATGCCCTGCCCACGCCAATTACTTCTTGATTTCAATGAACATGTCCTTAAAGGGCGCCTAAACCACCTCCGATAATTTTTTACTATTTTAAATAGATGCGCACATAGAGTTCAGAATGTCGTCACGATCAACAATGCCAAACGCGGCCGTGCTACGAGCCATGGGCGCCCCACCAATTCAAAGAAACAATCCCCTTCTTCTCTACGAGCCTTTCGGCAATCTTCAGCTCCTCAGTGTTCGCTGTGACGTCGACGTTGTATGCTCATGTCATCTACAAAAAGAACCTGTTTTTCTGCTCACAGGTAGCTTACTGCTCTTCCTCCTTGCACAGTGAGCCGCACTCGGTCAGAGGGAGAGATGAGCCAACGAATGGAGCATAGCGAAGGAAAGAGAGAAACAAGCGAGGGCCTCTTTTGCATCATCAAACGTGCGTAACTCCACTTTTATGGCACCATTTCAAAAAAAATTCTCATGGCTACATGGTCGTTGTAGACTCGTGCACAACTGCAACACCACAACTAAATTTCCCTGACCCACCCTGCTTTCTTCTTATCCCTCAAGGTTACACCTATCATTTTCCTTTCCATGGCTCACTGCATAGACCTCAATTTAAGTTGAACCCTCTTCGTAAACCTCCAGCTTTCTGCTCTGTAGGTGTGTACCAGTAAGCTGCAGCTTTTATACACCCTTTCTCTACAGAGATAGTGGTAAACTGCCATTCATGATTCGAGAATGCCTGTCAAATGCCCTCCACCCCATTTATATTCTTCCAGTTACTTCATTCTCATGGTTGGGAATGTGGCTTGTACAAAATATGAAGCCAAGAATTGCAAGCAAATGGAACTCACCATTCTCATCGCCCGTTTCTGGCTGGTCAATGTTATCCTCGGTGTCGAGAAAAGCGGGCATCTCTAAGTGGAGCTCTCCGATGGAGTCCTCATCTTCATCTTCAATGTTTTCTATAGAAGCCATTTTTAGTCTCTTCGCCGTCTTCTTGATCTTCATCGTCGGAGAGTGGGTTTACTCGCTTTGCCCGCTTTTTGTGCTTGAGAACCACGTCGTCATCATCCGAGTTGTTCCCCGTCTTTATCTTTTTCTTCTCCATCTGTTGAGCAAGGTATCACACTCAACTTGAAACACAGTAGATAACAAACTTAGATGACGAATTAGCCAAATAACCTGAAAGGTTTCTTTCAAGTGCAGGGCTTTTACAAAGCAACAAGTGTCGAATGAAATTTGAAGAGTTGCAAAAGCTGACCAGCAGTCTGATTAGTCAGATTAGAAAAGTTTCACAGTTAGGCACACCATTTGGTTATGCTGGCTGGAACAAACGTTAATGACACCTTACAAAGCTAATAAACCTACCCTGCAACTCACGTCACACCAACCTACTGGATCAGCACAGGAACAAGTATGTGGTATACATGTCATTTTGTCAATTGTGATGTTTATCATTCCGTTTCAATGTACATGCTACAAGAGGCACCGCAGTGAAGGAGCATGCTTCAAAAAGCGTGCTCCTCAACGTCACCGAAGTTCGAATGCATGTGATTGTACATCACATCAGTTGCAACCAAAGTGGTAAGGCACCGGTTTCTACTGGCTTTGGGTGGCCACTTGGGGGGGGAGGGATGCCAGTTGACCATAATTAGCGACACTGGGTATAATTATATGTTGCTTTAGAGCATTTACAGTCTCATTTCATGATTATCAGAACACAGACCTACTCGTTAAAGCATAGAAGTCATCAACAAGAACTTTCGCTCCAATGGTAGTTTAAAGAAAGGAAGGAAAATTAATTATCACAAAGCAACAATCGCACAAACCAGATGACGTGTCGTTGTCAGAAAAGTCATTTTCTTCTTCAAATTCATCAGCGAGCGCCAATGGAGACTTTGGCGCGTCGTCCGGCTGCATAGCGTCGGGTGGAAGTTCTTCGTTGTCGAGACATTGCTGAAGGTAGCGCTGCTCCCGAGAACGATTGCGCTGCTCTCGAACTTTGGTCAAGAGCTTCTCCTTTAAAACAGAGAGTTGGCTTACTCCTGCAAGAAAATCACAGGGTGTTAAATCTAAATGTAATCTGTGTTGCCTCAACAACTCACCTCGCTTTCATATCTCTATGCTTGTACAAAATCTCTGTGATGAACATTTGAAATGACGGCAATGCGCAGACACAGGGTTCGTACAGGTTTCAAAGGAGAAAATTCAAGGATATTCAAGGACTTTCAAGACCCTATAGGAGGATTTTCAAGGCCCTCTTCGATAGGTTAACTTTTTTTTTCCATGTCAAAAATCTTGAAACAGTGCTCTCAAGAGGTCTGACATTTATTCCACAAAGAAAAATACATATCACAATACAAATCTGCTTGTATTGCATGCACTAAAAAAAATAAATGAAGATAGCTTCACCAAATATCACAATGTAAATTGCTTCAAATGCACAAAAATATTCAGGAAGCAGCTCCTCATAACTGCCCACTTATACATATCACAATGCGATTCTGCTTGCATTGCACACAGTAAAAATAAATAAAGATAGCTTTACCAACTATATGAATGAAAACTGCTTCAAACGCACAAAGCACAAAAATCCTCATGGCTCTGCAACATGACTTGTATGCCAAGCTCATGGCGCGCTTGCGGCTGTTTGGCTAGCTTTATATACACCAAAATTGGTAATGCGTGACAGGACTGTATGACGAACATAAGTGGCAGGTGGCAACATGAAAATGATGACATGCATGTCATGTACAACGTGATTTACATGCCACGCGCATGGTGCACTTGTGTCCAGTTCGCTAACTTGACGTACACCAAAATGAGTATTGCGCGATGTGGCAGTGTGACGAACATAAATGACAGGTCCTAACATGTAAATCATGACATACATGTTACATAGAGCATGATTTGCTCCTTGCTGGCTGCTTCTGACTACATTGATTTCCACAATGTGTGGGATCTGCCAGGTTTTTTTAAAACGAATTCACCCATGGCAGTCACATCAAAAGTTTTGCCGCGAAGCTTGCACTTAGCCCGATGCGGATTTGTCGTGTCAGCTGCAATCCAGGGGCGCGGTTCTCGCGGTGTCCACTTAGTGGACATGTCCACTCCGGCCTCCAATGATTGGCTGGAGCTCGGCAAGCAGCGCGCCGCCTGTTTCCGGTCTTTCTTCCGCAATGTCATTTTGACGTCACGCAGCTTTCACAACTCTCAACACAAATGAGAAAGACGGAATGCGTTTCGCCGCAACAAATGCTGCCCCCAGAGATCCACTTTCGGATGCACATCTCAGAGGCCGTGCATGAACTCTAATCACGTTAGCCCTTGAATTAGGTTTAATGAAGCCGCCCGCCTGACACACCTGGAAGGTCGGTGCGCATTCCTTGCATCGTTCTTCAAACATCTTAACACGTTCACACGCAAGTTCAGACTTCTCACGTTTGTATAAGACTCCTGTTACTGTACATTTAGTCCACTTTCTTTATCTTTACGCTGGAAATGTACTGGCGGGTTCGGTGCGTCGACGTGATCAAGAGCGCCATGACGTCACGGCTCGCCGCTTTTTCGAGTAACTGAACGCGCTCCGCCGAAGTGGACAAGTGGACACCGCGAGAATAGCTCACCAGTGTTTGCAGTCGTCATGGTGGAGCCACGTAGTCTGAAATTTGCTTTTTCCGGGCATTGTTTCACATATCAACACATCACTTGCACTAACACGTAGAAGGCACGCTCATTCCAAAATGCGCTGGCAGCACAAAGACACAACTAGGTTAAAGCCCGCGCACAAACGCGGACACCGCGTTGGACGGTGACAATGGACATGCGATAGCGATGGGGTGACTGCGCTCGCAGCCAATACTACTTCCGCTAGCACCAGCGGTGACGTTTTCCGTGATTGACATGATGTGTACAGTGAACGCTGCCTAACGAAAGTTGGCTAAATAGGTACAAATATTGGTACGGTTTGTTGGCTGCATTTCAGAACTCAAACAAAAAACAAAATTTCAGCAACGAAAACCGTTTTCATGATTACAAATACCAATTCAAATTTAGCATTCAAGAAATTCAAGGTTTTTCAAGGAATGGTCCAAAATTCCAGGTTTTTAAGGGCCTTGAAAACAGACTTTCGATTTTCAAGGGTATTCAAGGGTTTCAAGGACCTGTGCGCACCCTGAGACACATGCACATAATCCTTCTTGTTCACACTCAAGGCATGCTCCCTTGGCTTAACATTGATGCACCTGCAATGTCCTATGCACCTGTCCTATGTATGCCCTTCCCTTGTAACTGGTGCTGTTCAGCACCATGAATGCTTTCACAAGGCCCAGGTTGAGACTCGAATTATTATGCATGCGCCGTCTTTTTCATCAGAATGAGCACTGATGCTTGCAAAAACATATTTTTAACCTCTAGAAAGCACAGACAAGACTTCTCATCACAAACAGCTCAAGCAAGCGAGATAGAAGGCATACATAGAACAGCATGGGGGTTAAGGTGCAGTTGGCATCAAAAGTTTAGAGACCATGAGACACACAAAAAAGCTGACGATTCGCGCAGCTTTGAATTTAGATTTCTGACCTGTTCCAAAATGCACTAACACTGCGCAGTTCAACCGAATACAGTCGCAGATTGCTGGGAAATTCAAGGCTTTCTCAGACCTAGTGGTCTCCAAACTTTCGACAGCGACTGTACTTTCAATATGCTAACCTGGAAGGGGGAAGGGTGTTGGGATAGAAGAAGAATAGAAGAAGAGAGGAAGAGGACATCAGAATGGTTTAGCAATCATTACATGGTATCCCCATGCCAAAAATAGTGCAATGTGCACGAAGTATACCGTACACCCCACTGTTAAAGGGAACACTCAAATGAGCACATTTTATATTTCTAGCCCCTTAACAGCCAGTGCACATAGAAACATTAATGGTGCATGGCACTAGCCTGTGCAAAGGAGTCCGAACTGCCAGTAGTTTTATACAAATCTAACCCACTATGCTCCTGCGAGAGAGTGAAATGTCGACATGCCCTGCACTCAAGTGTTCTGTTTAACAGTGGACCCGTCTGTACATGCAGACTTCATGCAACGTGCATGCTGTCTGCGCAAGCATCTTCGTTACAGTTCTAAACTTGCAACATACAATGAACGTTAGCACACTGACACATTGTACTTTCATAACATAGCAACTCAGAAAAGCCTAACTTTCTCTCACTTTCAGTACTGTACATTAATTATATCCCCCAATTTGACTCATAAATAAAGCGAGAGAGGCCAGACACAAACCTTTTTGTGAAATTGGGCACTCCTCTATGATTCCAGGCACCACAATGGCAGTTGCTTTGATAGACCTGAAACCGGGAATCCATAGCTGTCATGTGAGAAATGTTCGTCGACAGTCATCACTTCTCCACATACTATGGTTACACTTTGATTTCTCACGGTGTAATTGGATGTGTTCTTTAACAATTTAGCTCTTGAATTCAGAACTGACCATAACTGTGCAAAAGTCGTCCGGCTTGAAACAAGAAAGGTTATAACCAAAAAAAATTTAAACCAGCACCGAAGTAGCATACAGTTCGTTACTGCTATAGTACCTGCATTTGCCTGGTCGAACTTTGTGCAGCCACCATGGCTGTCTGTGTTTACACACCAGATAATCTCGTATTCCGCTAACACTAAAGCGTTATCGGACAAGCTAATGCTCTATGCTATATCATTATTAGCGATAAAAAATAATTCACAGAGTCCCTTATGCACTCACTTAAGACGACTTGAAGACGAAAGCGGCCATCTTTTTTCTTCTTATTTGATGTACTGATCTCCCCCATCCCCCCTCTTAAAGCTTTCTGCACCTAATGTGGTTTTGCAAGCCTCCAGGATTAACAGGCATTACAAGATTTCTGTACCTAACATGGCTTTGTACAGCCTCCAGATTGGCCTACCTTTAACCAAGCGACGACGTCATGTGATGACCTGATCATGTGACATCACGATGATGTCACAGTTTTTGGTGCTATGTGACATCACGACGACGTCATCACGTGATGATGACTTTTTGCATCACTCCTGCTGATGGCAATGCCGAGGGCCGCCATAAAAAATTTTCACACTACATTAGGATTCTAATGCTTTTGCCTTAAAGAGAGCTACATACACTGCCGACCAAGTGGCCTTGAGGTAAAACAAAATGCTTTGCCCATAGTGACTCCTGGATAGAAAACTTACTCTTTCTTTTTCTTAGCGTCATCGACCTTGGTATGCTTGACCAACCGCTTCAGCAGATGATCGACGCCCCCTTCGGTTGGTCGTCACTGTCGTCTGCCAGGAGAATCACGGGTTCCTGGCTGAGACGAGGCACTACGCCGGCAGCAATGGCTTCCAAATTCCGCCGCCGTCTAGTCGACAAATGTAGCATCTCTACTCTCTCACTGCTCTTTGACACTGAGCTGCTCTCGGTAGGCTGTTTCTCGGTGGGCGTTGGCTCTATGATCTCGGATTCCCCGGAACATTTCTGATCATCCTCGCCATTGGGTGCATCGAGAACAGCCGGCAAGTCGTCAAGTAGTGGGTCCTTGCTGCTGGTGTTAAGAAATAAAAACAGGAGTGCAAGCACGTCACAGATGTGATGCTATGTCAAAGATATATAAATAATTGAAGTTTTACATCCCAGAACGATTACCAGGGGTGCCATGGAAAAACCTCTGGAAATTTTGACCACCTGACGTTCTTTAACGTGAACCTAAATCTAAGCATACAGGCCTCTAGCATTTCGCTTCCCTTGAAATGCAGTCGCTGTGGCCGGGATTCAATCCCACGACTTTTGGGACAGCACTCGAGCACCATAACAGTGGCGGGTACGTACATCAAAGATAAAAAGCAAACACAGTACAGTTCTAGAGAAATGTCAATAACTGTTTGGAAACCTGCTGAAGTGTTACAATCAAAGCAAAATTGCTTGTGTAGCACTATGGTTAAACGTCTCCCCCCATCATGCCTGCAAGTGTGCATGTGCAAGCGGGAGAATGCCCACAATACTTTATTTTCCGCAATGCACCAAAAGTTCGAGCTAACGGAAATCACGCAATAAACTAAGCATGTCGCTAAGCATAGTAGCATTCTTCTGATCGTGTGAACTTGATTGGACTCTTTTGAACAAACACTGAAGTAGGCTGGTTGGTTGAAAGGGGGCATACCTCAAGCTTGGAATTGTGCTAGCAGTAGTTTCTTCTTCCTTCTTGCAGTTTGAGCTAGATTCCGATCCAGCGCTCCGCCTTTGCTGAAGAAAATCCTTCAAGCTCAGCCTCTCTGGCTCATGGTATGGCAGTGACATCTGCCTTTCTGCAACAAAAACAGCATAGTAGCCCGTTAATATACGAAGTTTGGATGGAGTGGAACTCAGTTACTAGATGGATGAATTATTGTTAAGTGCATCTACAGCTACACTGCCTCAAAGACATTACATATAGGGAACAAGGATGGTAATAAAGATCACAGTATTTCTGAGCTTGTTAGAATCAGAAATGTGTCTATGTACATATGAATGCTTGCATATCTGACTGTAAACCATACATCCAAGATAAATCTTACATTTCATCTTGAGACAGCACTGTATTTGCTGTTATGGATACAGAACAAAACAAAATTGAAACAAAGAACAATGAAGAAAAGCATGTACTATCCGCGTCAAATGAAACCCGAACAGCGGCAAGCATTCGCAGTGGTATAGTGCGCGCCGTCCAGTTATCACCACTGACAGGTGCACGCATCCGGTTCAGCAGCACTTCGCATACATGCGCGCCTGTCCATAGTGATAACTGGACGGCACGCACTATACCACTGCGAATGCTTGCCGCTGTTCGGGTTTCATTTGACGCGGATAGTACAATTTAAAACAGTCAAATTTTACAAGTGATACTGCAGAACAGAAAAGAATAATTCCGACTTGTTAGTGTGAAACAAGCACAATTTTAGCAGTTAGTATTTAAAGCTTAGAAATGGTCATCAATAAAGGTGTCCCAAAGGCACTTTCGATCACGATCAGGGCTAATGCGGATGAATTACTTGATCGCAATCAACAATTGTTGCTGCTGCTCACTGTCGAAGCTAACCTGGATCGAGTTTGGCGCAGACGTCAGCCAAACCACGATCTGGGAGCCAGATCATGATTGCGCAGATTGTGATTTTCTTGATCCCAATCGGGCCTGATAACAATTAAAGCTGACCATGCAGCAGTGCCTGATCCAGGTTGAGCCTAATTCGATCGGCCTGACTGCAATCAAAAGTGCCCGCATGACATAAGTATAAGAAGAAATAACGGAAAATGACCTTAGTCATTGGAGGCACCCATAGGTCGGCACTTTGAGGGAGCACTCACTCAAACTCACTCACCACAATTTTTTCAGCCTTCGCACTCACTCACGTTCACACTCATGAGAACTCACTCACGTTCACACTCACCTCCACTCACACTCATGAGTACTCACTCACGTCCACTCACACTCATGAGTACTCACTCACGTCCACTCACACTCATGAGTACTCACTCATACTCAACTCACCACGTTCAAATGAGTGTGAGTGAGTGTGAGTTGAGTGCACTCATGAGTGAGTGTGCCGGGCTCCATAGGTCGGCACTTTAAGGGAGTACTCACTCAAACTCACTCACCACAATTTTTTCAGCCTTCGCACTCACTCACGTTCACACTCACGTGCACTCACACTCATGAGTGCTCACTCACGTTCACACTCACGACCACTCACACTCATGAGTTCTCACTCACGTTCACACTCACGTCCACTCACACGCATGAGTACTCACTCATACTCAACTCACCACGTTCAAATGAGTGTGAGTGAGTGTGGGTTGAGTGCACTCATGAGTGAGTGTGCCGAGCTATGGAGGCACCTAGCTGCAAGGTAAGTGCAAGCAAAGCTTGTGCAGTATTTTTACTGATCAACTTTTAAGCCTAGTTCATAAGTAAACACTCCATTGCAGTAATCTTTTTTTAAATGGTAGCACTTTTGGTTCATTTTGTGAGGCATTATAGACCAAAGGAAGACAGCACAAAAAATTACAGGACTGGTAGACAACGCAGACAGGAAAGCGACTGTCGATCCTGTCAGCGTTGGTTCGAGCGACACCCTGTTTAAAGATCTCTCATCGCATCTATGGTCTGATCATCCTTCTGCACCGTCTGTAATATCCCTGTCTCTGTTCTGAATGCTTCCC
>JALIZH010018133.1:0-28557 GCA_030522465.1 Rhipicephalus appendiculatus | reverse complement strand
CACTATATATTGACGCTGTTGTAAAGTAACGTCACATGCCGTCGAACCGTCTTGCAAGCGCTGGCTGTGCATGTGTTTCTCTCTTGTATCTTCTACCGACTGAGTGTGCCGCAAACCACGACCTCGGATAATGGAGCGCAGTTAAACAGTGACGAACTCCCTACTTTGGGAAGGTAAACAATATAACGCATCTAAGCACACCTTTCTATTACCTCCAAACTAACAGTTTGGTAAGAAGGGTTGTCAGTACTAAGGGTAGACTGGCGAAGATCGGTAAAGAGTCTTCGGCAAGTTATTGGACGAGCTGCCTTTCAGTTACATGAGGACGCTTAACAACTCTTCGAAATCATGATCGCAACTTCTTTTCGCATATCACATTCGATCCTGCTTACATACATTCTACTACCCAGTGCATGCAGGGCCAACCCATGAAACCGTCGAGTAGCCACTGCCGTTACCTGAAGTTGCTGTGTACGCCCTCAACATTGGAACGGGTGGGAAATGGACACCAAGGAAAGTACAGTCCACAACCGGTTATCGGATGGTTAACATGCGAACACCGGCCAGATAAGTTAGGTGACATGTTCACCACGAGCAAACCTCGGCAAACTAAGCATCAAGAACTCCCACTCCTTGTGGCCACCCACAGACTCCGAGGCCTCCAGCTGAAGAAGATGACATAGAAGAACCTGAGCCCAAAGTTCCACCAGAAGTTGCAGAGAGCAACGCGAGCATGGTCCAACCTGGCAGAACACCACATGCCTCGCGGTCATCGACTCATCAAAAGAAGCGAGCTCATCAATCCTAGTATTAGTTAGGAGATATCTTTTAATTTGACGTCTGGCGCCACGAAAATACCTTGCAAACGCTGGCGGCTCATGCATTTCCATGTGGTGTCTTTTGCCTTGTCCTCCTTACCCATTTCTTTTTTGTTTTATATACGATCCCGGACGAAAACAATTAACGATTACATTAAAGCCTTCCAAGTGCGTACTCTTGTATTCAGCGCGCACGTGGCGTGTGTACTGAACTATATCTAACTTCAGTGCAACAATAAACTAATTGTGCTGTGCACCCTAGAGTACACCATGCCCTGGCTCGAACTTGCTTTTAATAAGTGGCTACTTAACATTGACATGGTAAATCGGTAGGTCTTTTTGTTGTACTGCATCGCGGTTGCGTCGGTATAAGTTCATTGATTGTGCTGCGTGTTATGGCGACCCGGTCTCGGGTATCATACGTCGGGATTCATTTTTTATTGCGATAGCAATTATATGGACACTCTCGGCAGATTTTTGCCGTTGCCATCGCCGTCGCCGTCACGCCCCGGATATGTATACGTATGCGCATATATAAACAAGACACAAAGAAAAATAAATCAAAAGAAAAATTCCAACACCGCATTCGGGGGGATACGAACCAGCGATCACTCAGCCACGCACCGTGCATGCGCCGGCGTAAGAATGGCAAGCTATTTATAGAAGCAATTTCCCGCTGGCGGTATGCAGATCTCGGAGGAGCTTGAGCGTGTATTCTATCATGCCACGCTCCTGCATTTAGAGAATACATGGTGAATAAGAGATATTTCCTACTCACCCAGAGGACCTGAAGACAAAGAAACTTGTAACGACCTTAATAAAACTGTTCATCTACGTTGTTTTTTTTCGTTTGCTTGCTGTAAAGAGTGTCTTCTTAAGGAAGTAAATTCCGGCAATATACACGCCAGGAGAAGCACTACATGTTTTCTCTCTATTGAGGTAAATGAACATGAGGCTCTCAGGCACTACCCGATGAGTGAATTGTTAACCGCCCTCGGCAACGGTATGTGTGTTCTCCACGTCCCTACCAAGCTTGCTCAATATCCCGTTTCCCGTGTCTCTCATCTTAGGTTTCGCTATTTTTCTTCCAAGTACGCAGAACCCGGGACGAGCGAGCGACTTATTATATCGCTCCAGCGAACCGTCGCATCGTGGCTAGGTTGGAGAGGAAGCTTAAGGACGTTGATCCGATATAATCAAGTGGACCGGTAAGCTTTGGAGACAAATACCCCGAGAGAAAAAAAAAAGCCACAAAAGAGTAATGATATCTAAGCATGTTTTTGAACAACGGCATGGTGCCCCCCAGTGGAGGGAATCGATATACGAAGCGTAGCCGTGCCAAATAAAAAAAGACGCACTCCAAACAATGGATTATTGCAGGAAAGTCATCGCGAGCTCTGCGTCAAGTATTTTTGATTTCGACCTTTAGAGGTCGTTCCTTCTCGCCAAAGGTCGGTAACCTTGTAGAAATTCGAAGCATCAGTTGGAAATGCTGCTGGATGGTAAGGCTCTAGATCGCTGGTTATTCGCCTAATATGGCTGATGCAGCTGGTGTGAAAGGATATATTTTTCTTGAAAGCTTGCGTACTCATGGTGGTTATCGAAAGTGTGGCCACAATTGGATAAAATGCGATTAACGTCTACATACAGATAGTTTGCGTTGGAACCTTTAGTATTTCGCTTTGACCACACCAATTTGTCTCATTTATTAAAGAATCAGGTGATATTAACCTTTTCGCGACCGTTGAGGATACAGTACAGTCTTCATGAAATTTTTTAACAAAATGACCGATGACGACTCCACTCGTCATCAAGAAAAAAAACCGCTAGGCCAGCGCGGACCACGCAGCACAGTCACAGGGAAAGCCTGGAAGACCGGCCTTTTTTAAAGACTCTTGGGGCATCTACTACAAGCACACTTGCATGGTACCCACTACGCCATAAATAATCATAATTTTTGTGTAGTGGGGAAATGTCCACTATGCCATTATTCGTCATTCTTCGGAAAAGCGCGGTACCCGCTACAGGCTTGTAACGCATTATGTGCACTTTGTTGATGCTGTGGCTGACGACGATGAAGAATTATGCCTGAGGATTTTGTAATGGGTTGGAGCATTGAACAACCCACTCGCTACGCAATTCGCATTGTGTGACGCCTGGTTGTTACTTTACTGTTCTAAAACGCTTTACAACAATTGTTGACGCGATTCCTTACCCGACATTAAGCCTGCATAGGGTCAGTTTGCACCGCAGTTGCAAGGAGCGGCGTAGCTCAGTGGTAGAGTGTTGGGCTGCCACGCGGAGGGCCCGGGTTCGATTCCCATTCTGTCATAGGTACTTTTTATTTATTTAGTGTTTTCTTATTTCCTGAGATAGTGGTTACGGATACCGGCGGCGGACAACTACGGCGTAAACATGGCCCTTGTTGTGATCTCATAACAGCTTTCGCTATAAAACGGTCGCACGTGGAATCAACGACGACTGTCAACTCTACTAGTGTTTTCGATGCGATTCTAAAGGCAGAACAGTGGGGCGCACTACGGAACAGAGACAAGAGCAGAGAACGACAACACAGGCGCACACTCGCAACTGGAAGTTTATTGAAAAGGAAACACATATATAGCTTACAAATTTACCACATGGTACAGTTTCTCTCGCTTAAAAAACCGAATGACTATCCACGTTATACACAAATTCTTCAAGGCGCATGCGTCCATAGACGGAAAAGTCGAAGAAAAACAATTTTTAAAAACACTATAAAGAACTGCGGGGGAGGGCTGATGGGGACCGAAAAATTTAGTGCAGCGTGTTAATCAAATCAGTAAGGATTATTCATTGTAACACCCTCAGAAAAAGCAAAAAAAATTAGACCGAAGGAAACTGCAATACGACAAACAGGATGCTGCTCCTCAATCGATTTTTTATTCAGCCCCGGGAAACACGCTGTTGTCCTTGTGAGATTGTCCCTTTTTTCTCTCTTAACTTTCTTTATCTCGAGGTTTATACCTCCTCCTCCGAAGCACTCGAGCTACACCAAAGATCCCAAATTATACTAGCCCAGGTTTTTCCGGTACGTTCTGCTCAACTTAATAATATGCAAGACACCTCCGAATCATTAGAGGCTATCTGCTAAACGCTCAGTGATGTAATTTAAACTGAGTGTAAAGTTACACTCTAACTGGTCTTTTTAAAAATGCATAATAAAACATGGATATTTATGAAGGAATATGTGACACAGTAAATGTAATTTAATTCGTTCACACATAGCCACGTGAACCCATTTGCACCGTTATTCCATGCCTTAAACTTTAAGTTAGAGTACTTATTGGTATTTTGTTTACTCAGGTTATATGAAAAATGAACCCCAGCAACCATATAATACGCGCCGTATCTTCATTACCTACAACAACGTTGTCTGAATGGGGAAACCGATAACCGCCAATTAATGATCGGTCCAACACAATAGTCCCCATTTTTCTCAATTTCCGGCACTCGAAAGGAATTAGAGGTAGGCCTATAGGCAGCGTACCCTATGTCATCGATGTAGGCCATGCGTGCCATCAATCAGCGAAGAAAAAAGAAAAGGAAAATGGAAGTGGACGTGGCGATCACGGGTCAAGGGAGGCTTTGTCTGAAGCCTAGTGAAAACTGATGTTCTGCGGTGGTTGTTGAAGGTGGGGGGGGCCATGACAAAAAAGTTCACCTGGTGTTTTCTTTTATTTTCCTGCAGTATTTTCCTGTGGGCTTGTGACACAGAACCCTGGCACATCATTTGCTGCAGCGCGCGGCATATAATTAATTACAGTCTGTTTATTGCTGAGCTGTCTCAATTTTGGTTTGGAAGCGCTCCGAGAAAGATAAGCCGCCAGGTGCAACGACCACCACCAATCGTGCGGAACAAAGTAAACAAGCTCGACCACGTGAGCGTGCTGCACGATTATGTGGTCTCCATTCTTGTCGTAGGCGTCGTCGGTATCATGGTGGCGAACGATTTCTTGAAGCTTCCACAGTTACCACAAGTTCATCGCGAGCAAGGACGCACAGGTATGTACAGCTCCCTGTGCATCATGAGGCGCCATCCAATTTTCCTATGTGTATATTTTCCTGATACCGTCAGTACCTTCATTGCTGAAAAGCGGGGTGTCATGCTTTTCAGCAATGACAGCGGCGAATCGCTCTGAAAAATTTTGACGACCTAAACTGAAAACGTGTTAAGTATAGTTGAAGATGGATATGTAGAAGTGAAAATAGTACACAATGTTATTCGTAAGGGAGAGTGTTCGCATCAGACAGCTTGAGCCTAGAATCTGTAGATTACAATGTATACCTATAGGTCAAATATGCAGGGGCACTCAGGTCACACTTATTTACCGGAAAGCAAGGTTGGTTTAGTGCGCCTATAGTAGACATAGTCAACTCATGGCTGGTAATACAACTCTCACTCTAGAGGAAAGTGTACAAGCATTGAATTTTCCCAATTCTATAATATGGGAAAGAAACCTGTAGAATGCAATGAAACTAGATAAGTCATGAACTATATAGCGTCCGATTGAAACGAAAAATAATAGGAGTAACAATAAGATCGAGAAAGGCAGGAGGATTGATTGAAGAAACGTGGGTAAACGATATAATAGTTAATATTAAGAGAAATATTGTTCTTAGGCTCCCGTCATGAAAGCGACCAGGCAACCGGTGGTCAGAGATTGGCGGAATGGATACCAACAAGTAGGAAGCCACGGCTGAGTACGTAGATTGCTTAGGGGGGATCCTGAAATTAAGAAACTTGCATGCATTAAATGGGAACAGCTCGCGCAGAATAGAGTAGGTAGGAGATCACTGAGAGATGCCTTTCTCTTTAAGTGGACATGAGACAGGTGAAGCCCAGGTTTCGACGGAAGCCCGGTCAGTAGGAAACATGAAGCAGTAAAGTGACATACGAAGACAAAGAAAAAACTAAAAAACGAAACTGGCTTCGCTAGGGAAACCTTGTTCACGGAAGCCTTGTTCACAGTTAACACCCATAAATAAATGGTCACCCATTAATAAATTGAATGTGTGACCTTTTGTTGAGTTACACAACTTGATAACCGCCGATGCATAATAGCGTGTCAGGAAATCAACGTGAATGCGTACGGCTACTATTTTTCTTGTTGTTATTTTTTATTATTAGGGTAGGGGATGACTTGTTGTGAAACGCTCTGCATAAAGACTCGCCGTCGTAGAAGGGAATGGAAATTAATTTTTAGATGACTTTGTCCGCGCATTGTAATCAAAGTCGTTTCCATCTTACATTCGAAGAAAACTGCTCTCTAGTTAATAAACGCATAATCAACATACGCACATCGCTGTTGATAGAAAAACACGCAGGTTAGAACATGCTGGAACGCTTTCCTTACGTAATAGCATCGGACAGATTGTTCTTATAGGGAGGAATTGATTTTAGAAAGTTTGAGAATGTCTTCGGGAAACGCATTTCTTTTGTAAAAAATCTACTGAAATTCGGCGTCAGAGCAGGCATAAAGCCAAAATTTTCAGGGCTATTGTGATGCACTACATGCCAAACATTGAAATGTATGCCTGGGTGGTCCGAAACGAGAATCAAAGCTAAAACGTCTGCTGAAAAACATTACCGTGGTGCTTCCTCACAAGTTCATTTCTTGAGTGTCATTACAGACGCATAGGTATGGCCGATCCCCTCAATGCCCAGTTGGACAATGGATTCTGGCACCCACTGAGCAGCATGATTTGCATAATGAATTAGCCACTCCAAATATCCTGGAAACTTCGGTTTCTGTCCTGAAAAGAGAAAAAAGAAAAACATTCAGAGTACTTCAACTCGCACAGCACGTTTTCAACTTTTCTGTAGGATTGTATCGTAAGAAGGCTACATGCAATTCTGCTAGCATAATGCGAAGGACAAAAGCAAGACCAGTCAGCTATTCCCACGGCTCGCATTAATCTTAACGCGCGACACTAAAGACTCGGTTTCTTCTCTCCTTCATCCACTGCAGCTTTATTTCTCAGCCAATTTAAGCGCGTCCTGGATTCCGAGTATGTATATCTTTTTGTGAACTTCTCTAAGTCCGTTCTTTGCGTCAAAAATAATGAAATGGCCGAGTTCACGCGTACGTGCACCCAAGCTCACTAGCATTTGTCAGGCAGTGCCTTAGCATTGTCTTCAACCAAAAAAAAAACGTTATCGACAAAGAGCCACATAAAAAAGCCTAAGGGCAGAGCAGCTGTCTCTACACAAGCATTTATGAATAACACGGATGTGGAAAAGTGGACAAGAGAAGGTTAGGAGGCCGAAACTTAAGCTTAGCTCTTGCAGGTGCCCGTTGTGTTCACGTCATTTGTTATCGAAACCAAGACGAGATCAATCATAGCTTAGTGATGCGGAGAAGGCAATGTGGGCGTCGTGAACAATAATTTCAGCTTATTCGCAATATCATAGCGTGTGCACGCCTACGTGGTTCAGAGAACGTCTTCAGGAATAACGTCGTTTCCTGGACACTTACCATAACGTTCCCGTATTGCGTAGTTCTTGTAGCCTCTTTTGTTAGGGCCGACTTCTTAGACAGGCACGCCTAATAATGTGCTGCGACTCCAAAAAATGTTTTGTTCACGTGTGGCACTGAAAGGTGTTAGTAGGCCTACTAGTGGTACAACGGTTTAGCAGCACTGCATGGGGTAGGTAACGGTACCGGAGTGATATCGCGCAAGTCTATCCTATAGCGCTAGCGTGACCGGCGGCATCACCGCTAGGCATCATTACCGCTGGTGGCCACCATGCGCTACCACCGCTCACTGGTGCTCCCATTATGCAGTACCGGTGGAGGTACTACAACGGCGCGGTGCTGGCACCGTGTTGCAGTGGTTACAACGCAAGCTGCATGTTTTTATATCTTCGTTTCTGACTGCTACCATTTATACCGGGTGTCCCAGCTATCTTTAGCAAAGGGTTAAAAAATACAATATTTGAGGCAGGCGAGTGAAATCAGTTGAATATTGCTTACAGCTATCTTGCGCACTACAGGCAATTTTTTTCTTTTGTAATTAACGAATTTGTTAATTAGAATTAATTTACCAACTTGATAAATATTGACTTTACGCAAGAAACGGCAGTTGCAAAGTTCGAGGGCGTCTTCATGAACCCCCATGGCATCATTTGCAATAAAGGAAGTTTTACGCGTACCATTTTTTCCGTGCTGCAAAGAAAGCCCGCGAAATACGAAAAATACCACGTGACTAGCGCATTCGCGCGCCGCGACCGTGCTGCTCTCAGCCGTGGTTTGAGCGAACACAATCAGCTGCGACCACGAGCCGCCGGCTGCGTTGCAGCGGTCGGCCGATAAGTTGATGGTGGTTTCTTGGCCCGTTGCCAGCCAGTTGGCGCGCGTGACTGTGCAAGTTGTGCCAAGCGCGGCCGCAGAAACCACCGTAAACTTATCGGCCTACTGCTGTAACCCAGCGGGCGGTTCGTGGTCGCAGCTGATTTTGTTCGCTCAAACCACGGCTGAGAGCAGCACGGTCGCGGCGCGCGAATGCGCTAGTCACGTGGTGTTTTTTGTATTTCGCGGGCTTTCTTTGCAGCACGGAAAAAATGGTACGTGTAAAACTTTATTTATCGCAAATGATGCCATGGGGGGTTTCTGAAGACGCCCTCGAACTTTGCAACTGCCGTTTCTTGCGTAAAGTCAATATTTATCAAGTTATTAAATTAAATTTAATTAACAAATTCGTTATTTACAAAAGAAAAAATTGTCTGTAGTGCGCAAGATAGCTGTAAGCAATATTCAACTGATTTCCCTCGCCTGCCTCAAATATTGTATTTTCAACCCTTGGCTAAAGATAGCTGGAACACCCTGTAGATGTTATAGTTCATACAAGTGCAAGATAGCCTGGGGCTTCCAAAAAATTACAGCGCTCAAGCAAGGGCACATTAACTTAGTGCGCCGCCTACGCTGCATACACAGGATCACATGAAAGCGGTGTCACGTAGTACACCGCAGGAATGGTGGATTGTGCTGACTGGTGGATTGGTGGATTGAATGGTGGAATTTGCTGACGCATCTCACTTGACAGCCATGTCTCTGTGTCTTCCACTTGTAGCGATTTGCCGGTAGACTTTCTCAAAGCGCGTGCCCAAATTATTGTGGGAAATAATGTAAACTTGGACACTGTAGCGAGGGGACACATTTTCGAAGCACCGGGTCAAAGCATATTACGTGGAGAAAGACGGTGATTTCTCCACACTGCTCTTGCTCACACCATTGTTCCACCCTGCTCCCGCCTTTCTTAATGTCCCGCACCAATTTTTTTTACAACAGAAGCAAGCCTTTCGTCTCGTTAAGAAAACTTCGTGAAAGACTAATTATATAAAGTTATTGTTTTTGTTCGTTATGTGCAATCGGTTGTAAGACTCGCAAAAGGATGTTTACGCCGATAGCTCGAAAAAGCTCCAGCTATGTATTCCCGAAATTAAATGAATACCGAAGAGGGCTTTCAAAAATTCACGGGACTACTAGTTAATGACCCGGATCTTGACCGAACTACACATTCTAAACTGTTGGCTGCCTCGACATGCAGCGAACCAAAGAATATTGCTGTGCCTCCATGGTTCCCGCAGCGAAAACCAACGGAAGGCCACGGGCTCCGCCCCGTCACACACACGCAAACTCAGTTCGCACTGTGTTGAGCCAACATGCTTGGTCAACAAAGCGTGCAGAGCAGTGAGGATGCTACCATATGCAACAAGCTTCACGTTCTCGTAATAATATTACCGTATCTAGTATTTCACGTTCCCAAATTCACGGTTCGCGCAGTTCGCTGTTGCGCGAAATATGCTGGTGCTCGTAGTTGCGCCGGCGCTGGGACTTAAAGAGGAATAAAGCGTTGTAAATATATAAATAGTGGGGATGCTGCTATACGACCGGAACTCTCAATGACGCGAAGCTTCATGGTAGAGTCCATCACATCAGTTGCATAGTGAACTGCATAATGTCAGAGTTAGGGATTAATAGAACACGTTACTTTTCTCTAGAGAAATCGCGGCTTTCTTTTCCAATAAATACATAAGATAAACTTAGAATTATTAATAATAATAATAATAATAATAATAATAATAATAATAAAAATAATAAAAATATTATATGGGTTTTACGTCCCGAAGCCACGAAATGATTATGAAGAATGAAGGATGCCGGAGTGGAGAGCTCAGGAAATTTCGACCATCTGGTGTTCCTTTGCGTGCACTGACATCCCACAGTAGACGGGCTGCCATCATTTCGAAAATACGACCGCCGCGTTGGGATCAAACCCACGACCTTCGGGTCAGCAGCCGAATAAACTGCCGACCTTCAAGCTTCGCTTATGCGTTTTTTTGTTCACCTTTACGACTGCAGTTTGAACTAAACTTTCACAGCCTTGTGCAACGTTTTTATGTCAATCTTGGCGTTGAAGTAACCTTGGGTATGCAGGTACCACTCAGATATGGCCTAATGAGACGTGTGATGAAGAATTCAGGTAAGAAGAGAACATTAGCATAACCAGGAACGACATCACGCTACTTCTTTTGCCCCGAACAGGCGACGATTAGATTTCAGCGAATGAAATGCCTTTAAGCACCATTAAGCACCATTAAGCAAAACCTCATTAAGCACCATTCCAGAAATCCATGTGAGCTCTCCGACTATGCATGAGAGTTGTTAAACGTTCCACTCAGTGTGCACATATATACTTAAACGTGCGCCACGCAGCACATTGCGGATGAATGGTGTGGATCTATACTTTCTATCACACTGTCTTCATTATGCGCTCTCAAATCATACCGTAGTGACATTGCTAATGTCTATGGTTAGCCTCCCTGACTTTTACTCCAATGCTTCTTTCGTCCTTTATGCCTGTCTCTCTCTTTCATTGCGGCTCACGCAGTTTTGCTGGTTCACTTTCCCACCCGCTTCCGGTCGGTTTGCTGCACTGCACAGTGATGACGTCCGAAATGAATAGTTTCCCCCAGGGTTTAATTAGGCAGCGTCGGGCTAAATTACCCGGCACATAGCGTTGCGTGTTTACGACTTGCAGTAGCCCCTCCGCGGAAGTTCTTTTCAATTTATTTATCGTCCCCATTTTTTTGACGTTCTAGGCGCAACAAGGATGATATTTTGCATTCTTTTTTCATTTGGCAAGACGCCCTCCCTATTAAAACTTTTTTTTCTGTACGTAGACGTGACCTAAAAGTGTGCCTTTCCATAACGGTGTCAGCTTATCTGCGTCGTGCATTACTTCAGTCCTTTTAGTGCTTAGATGGTACGCAAATTGCCCGTTTCGCAAAGATCTTCACGCAACGTGATCATGAGATGCTCGCCAAAATCTATTTTTGTGGAAATTATTCGTTTCCACTTCAGATGCATTACTCCGACTGCTGTCTTGTGTCTTTCTGTACACTGATGATCCCCTTACGTATTTCACAACGAGAGTAACTTCCCGCGTTCTATTGTGTCAGGAGACGCGCATCCAAGCGGATGCGTATAGCATTGACAGGGCAATTAGTACATATTTTGCAGACAGGTAGCGTCCGAGCGTTCTCCGCTATTTACTCAACGTAGATATAAGCGGATAGCAGAGTAGAGACAGAAGGGTGGTGTCGGACAGGGTTGCCGTTGGGTGGACTTGAAAATGAGCCAGAACTCAAGCCAAAAGTAGCCAAAGTAGCCATGCCATTTAATATTACCGCCAAATTTGTAGCCAAATGGAACCGAAGTGGTATTATGAGCAGATTATTTAGTATTGATC
This sequence comes from Rhipicephalus appendiculatus, assembly GCA_030522465.1. Lineage (NCBI taxonomy): Eukaryota > Metazoa > Arthropoda > Arachnida > Ixodida > Ixodidae > Rhipicephalus > Rhipicephalus appendiculatus. The sequence goes on along the minus strand of JALIZH010018133.1, from coordinate 16,945 downwards.
AATAAATAATACCATTTTGAATCAGTAAGACCATAGAAAGCCACCGGTAAGTTGGAAATAAATTACGCGTGAGTGAAAGAATTATCATAAGTTCATTACGCGTGCATATTGTCACGTGGTCGTGACGTCGACGAAGGCAACAGTCGGCGAGTTAAAGAAGAAACTCTTTATTTTGGCCGAACTTGTGGCCGGGCAACTGAAGGTAAGACTACAGCAATACACGCTGGCACTGAGAGCGGCGAACAGAGCGTCGGCCGTCGATAATCTGAACATCGTTGGAGCGCGCCGGCTTTTATGCATCACGCGTCGAACATTCTAGCCTTATCACTGGTCATCGCGCACGCTCTGGAATAATCTCGAGTGGTCGCGTCTTGCGCGCAATCTTAACAAAACGATCTACAATAATCGCGAAGGTTCTAGAACAATAAGGCGCGGCTTGAGCTGAGCTTTGCTGACGGTCTTTGTGGGCGAAAACCGAATACAACAAAAGTGCAAATAAGAATAGCGCGTGGCAATGCCCCCCTCTGAAAAGGCATCGTCCCGATGCTTAAAACAGAACACCGGGGAAAATGCATGCAACAATAAATCACAACAATAAAGAAAGAAAGTACAATAGTTAAGCAATAAGTGCAGTCCTCAGGTTTGCTAACGCGCGTAATACGGCTTGAGGCGCACGACATGGACAACTTCAGGTCGCGCACGGCGCCGTTGAGAGTTCGTTAGGCCGTCCGGGACGACCTCGTAGTCCAGAGCACCGAGACGTCGAAGCACCTTGTAGGGCCCGAAGTATCGCCGAAGAAGTTTTTCACTAAGTCCACGTTGGCGTATCGGTGTCCACACCCAAACGCGGTCGCCGGCCTGGTATTCCACGAAGCGTCGTCGAAGATTGTAACGGCGGCTGTCGGTCGTCTGCTGATTCTTTATGCGCAGACGGGCGAGTTGTCGGGCTTCTTCAGCGCGCTGAAGGTAGACGGTGACGTCGAGGTTTTCTTCGTCGGCGACGTTGGGCAGCATGGCGTCGAGCGTCGTTGCCGGGTTCCTACCGTAGACCAACTTGTATGGCGCCATCTGTGTCGTCTCCTGCACGGCCGTGTTGTATGCGAAGGTCACGTACGGAAGGATGGCGTCCCACGTCTTGTGTTCGACGTCGACGTACATGGCCAGCATGTCGGCGATGGTCTTATTTAGACGCTCGGTCAGGCCGTTGGTCTGTGGGTGGTACGCGGTGGTCCGGCGGTGACTTGTGTGGCTGTATCCCAAGATCGCCTGGGTTAGGTCAGCCGTAAACGCCGTGCCTCTGTCAGTGATGAGAACCTCTGGGGTGCCGTGTCGAAGGACGATGTTCTCAACGAAGAACTTGGCTACCTCGGCGGCGCTGCCTTTCGGCAGGGCTTTTGTTTCGGCGTAGCGGGTGAGGTAGTCGGTGGCTACGACGATCCATTTGTTTCCGCAAGTCGACGTTGGGAACGGCCCCAGGAGGTCCATCCCGATCTGCTGGAACGGTCGCCGAGGAGGCTCGATCGGCTGAAGGAAGCCTGCTGGTCTTGTCGGCGGTGTCTTCCGTCGCTGACAGTCTCTGCACGTCCTTACGTAGCGAGCGACGTCGGCGGCAAGGCGCGGCCAGTAGTACTTTTCCTGTACTCTGGCGAGCATGCGGGAAAGTCCGAGGTGTCCAGCCGTCGGGTCGTCGTGTAGAGCCTGCAGGATTTCTGGTCGCAATGCTGAAGGCACTGCGAGGAGGTAGCTTGCTCGAAGTGGCGAGAAATTCTTCTTTATGAGAACTCCGTTTCGCAAGAAAAACGACGCGAGTCCTCGCTTGAATGCCTTTGGGACAATGGTGGTCTTGCCTTCGAGGTACTCCACAAGGCCTCCGAGTTCCGGGTCGGCTCGCTGTCGTTCGGCGAAATCATCGGCACTTATGGTTCCCAAGAAGAAGTCATCCTCCTGGTCATCCTGCGGTGGCGGGTCGACGGGGGGCGCGAGACAAGCAGTCGGCGTCAGAGTGTTTTCGTCCGGACTTGTAAACGACGGTAACGTCGAATTCTTGAAGTCTCAGACTCCATCTTGCGAGACGACCTGAAGGGTCCTTCAGGTTAGCTAGCCAACACAAGGCGTGGTGGTCGCTCACAACTTCGAAGGGCCTGCCGTAGAGGTAGGGGCGAAACTTTGACGTTGCCCAGATGATGGCAAGGCACTCCTTTTCTGTTGTGGAATAGTTGGCTTCTGCCTTGGATAGCGACCGGCTAGCATAACTGATAACCCTTTCCACGCCGGCAGTTCTCTGGACAAGAACGGCGCCGAGTCCTACGCTGCTTGCGTCGGTGTGGATTTCCGTGTCGGCGTGTTCGTCGAAATGCGCAAGTATTGGAGGCGTCTGCAGGCGTCGTTTCAATTCTTGAAATGCTTCGACTTGCGCCGCTCCCCACTTGAATTCCACGTCATTTTTCGTGAGCTGAGTTAGTGGCTCGGCGATGCGTGAAAATTCCTTGACGAAGCGTCTATAATAGGCGCACAAGCCGAGAAATCGTCGAACGGCCTTCTTGTCGGTGGGCGGCGGGAAGGCAGCGATTGCAGCTGTTTTTCGCGGGTCGAGGCAAACTCCAGACTTGCTGATTACGTGACCCAAGAATAGAAGTTCCTCATATGCGAAGCGGCACTTTTCTGGCTTCAGGGTGAGTCCAGAGGCATTGATTGCTTGGAGTACAGCTTCAAGGCGCCGGAGATGTTCGTCGAAGTTTGAAGAAAACACAACGACGTCGTCCAAGTACACAAGGCAGGTCTGCCACTTCAAGCCGGCCAGTACAGTGTCCATAACACGTTGGAACGTCGCAGGTGCCGAGCAAAGACCGAAGGGCATGACCTTGAACTCGAAGAGGCCGTCTGGTGTGATAAAGGCAGTCTTCTCTCGGTCTCTCTCGTCGACCTCGATTTGCCAATAGCCGGTCTTGAGGTCCATCGACGAAAAGTACTGCGCGCTGTGGAGTCGATCCAGGGCGTCGTCTATACGTGGGAGAGGATACACGTCCTTTTTCGTGATCTTGTTCAGGCGGCGATAATCGACGCAGAAACGCAGGGTTCCGTCCTTCTTCTTCACTAACACCACGGGTGACGCCCAATGACTCTTGGAAGGCTGAATGATGTCGTCGCGTAGCATTTCGTCGACTTGTTGCTTTACGGCGTCGCGTTCTCGCGTTGAAACTCGGTACGGGCTCTGGCGGAGTGGTCTGGCATTTTCCTCTGTTATGATGCGGTGTTTCGCGATTGGGGTCTGTCGAATTCTTGACGACGACGAGAAGCAGTCCTTGAATTGCAAGAGCAGACTTTTGAGCTGATCTTGCTTGTGCTTCGGGAGGCTCGGGTTGATGTTGAAATCTGTGTGGAGATTTCGATTCGTCGAAGCAGGTTCGGTAACATCGGAGAGGGCGAAAGCATTGCTGGTGTCCACGAACTTCTCGACGTAGGCGACCGTCGTACCAATGTTAAGGTGCCTATATTCGTGGCTGAAGTTTGTCAGCAGTACCTTTGCTTTGCCATCACGCAACTCGGCGATGCCTCTTGCGACGCAAATCTGGCGGTTCACGAGCAGGTGCTGATCCCCCCTCGATGACGCCTTCGAAGTCTGCGGGTTCTTCGGTGCCGACGGAAATGATGACGCTGGATAAAGGCGGAACGGTGACCTGCTCTTCTATCAGATTTAGAGCATGGGTCGCTGGCGTCGTGTGGGGCGGCAGTGCGTTTTCTGATGTTAGGGTTATTGATTCAGACCTCAGGTCGATCACGGCGCCATGTTGACTGAGAAAGTCCATCCCAAGTATCACATCCCTGGAGCACTGTTGCAGGATTACAAAGCTCGCAGGGTAAATCCGATTATTGATAGTGACTCTTGCTGTACAGACTCCAATTGGCGTTAACAGGTGACCGCCAGCTGTCCGGATCTCGGGTCCACTCCAAGCGGTCTTGACTTTCTTCAGCTTGGCGGCGAATGGCCCACTGACGACGGAATAGTCGGCTCCAGTGTCGACGAGAGCGGTGACGTTGTGACCGTCGATGAGAACGTCGAGGTCGCTAGTTCGTCGTCTCGCGTTGCGGTTAGGTCGCGGCATCCGGTCACGTCTGCGTCGGTTTGTTCCGCCGGTTCCACGTTGCGCAGTGATGTCTTCTTCGGGCTGCGAAGTTTCCACGCCAGGGCCTGGTTCGTCTTGCGACGGGTTCTTTAGATTGCGTTGCGGCATCGTCGTCGTCGGCGGCGGAGGATCTTCGGTAGTTCGTCGTACAGCAACCGCACCTCCATCGGTTGCTGCCCTTAGTTTTCCGAGTAAGGGCTAGGAGATCGGCCCCGGTTTGGGCCAGCGTACTGCCGGCGGTGTGGTGACATGTAACGGCCAGGCGATGGCGAGCGGGATGGTCGTCGGGGTGTCCACTGAGCTCCTGCGAGGTAGTCGGCGATGTCGCGTGGTCTTTCACCCCGCTGTGGACGCGGCGCGTCGATGGCGAAACCACGCAGTCCCATCTGACGGTACTGACAGCGGCGGTAGGTGTGGCCAGCTTCTCCGCAGTGATAGCACAGTGGGCGGTGGTCAGGGGCGCGCCAAACGTCGGTCTTTCTCGGAGCGTTGCGCTGGCCGGCGGGTAGACGGTATGGCGTCGGTGGTGGTGGCGGCGGCGTCTGGCGGCGGAATTGCGGTGGTGCGAAGCCTTCACGTGGGCGCGGTGGTGGAGCGTTACGACGCGCTGCAGCAGCGTAGCTCATAGCCTGCGGTTGCTGCTCTGCTAGCTGAGGAACGCCCAGGGATTGCTGGATCTCCTGGCGCACGACGTCAGCGAGAGAATCCACTTGAGGTTGGGAGGATGGCAACAGCTTACGCAGCTCTTCCCTAACTATGGCCCTAATTGTCTCGCTCAGGTCGTCGGATTGCAGCGCGTGACTCTCTCCGTAGGTCGTCAAGGGAATCCGGCGGTTGTACTGCGTCGTACGCATTTCAAGGGCCTTTTCTATCGTCGTTGCCTCGGTGAGGAATTCAGCGACCGTCTTCGGCGGGTTACGGACAAGTCCTGCGAACAGTTCTTGTTTCACACCCCGCATGAGCAGGCGAACTTTTTTGTCTTCGGGCATAGCAGCGTCGGCCTGGCGAAAAAGTCGCGTCATCTCTTCGGTGAAGATGGTGACGTTTTCGTTGGGTAGCTGCACCCGCGTCTCTAGCAATGAAGCGGCCCTTTCCTTCCGGACGACGTTCGTGAACGTCTCCAGGAATGCACTGCGGAAGAGATCCCAGGAATGAAGTGAGGACTCCCGATTCTCAATCCAGGTCCTTGCCGCGTCTTCGAGGTAGAAGTAGGCGTGGCGCAGCTTGTCATCGGCGTTCCAGTTGTTAAAGGCTGCGACACGCTCATACGTTTCAAGCCAGGTTTCCGGGTCTTCCCGCGATGAACCACGGAACGTTGGAGGCTCCTTGGGCTGGCGGAGCACGATCGATGCAGGCGGTGCAGGAGCTGTCATCGTCGCTGCTGTTGAAGTCGAAGTCTTGCTTTGCCTGGTGTTTTCCGGCAGGAGTCCGTGTTCTGGCTGCAAACCTTGCAGCCGGCGGCTAACTCGTTGCTGCGCGGGGCCTTCGGTGTCCTCTCCGCGGTGTGGGCTGGGCTCACGGCTTGAAGGGGGCGTTCGGTACATGGACCGGGAAGCACCTCCACCAGATGTCACGTGGTCGTGACGTCGACGAAGGCAACAGTCGGCGAGTTAAAGAAGAAACTCTTTATTTTGGCCGAACTTGTGGCCGGGTAACTGAAGGTAAGACTACAGCAATACACGCTGGCACTGAGAGCGGCGAACAGAGCGTCGGCCGTCGATAATCTGAACATCGTTGGAGCGCGCCGGCTTTTATGCATCACGCGTCGAACATTCTAGCCTTATCACTGGTCATCGCGCATGCTCTGGAATAATCTCGAGTGGTCGCGTCTTGCGCGCAATCTTAACAAAACGATCTACAATAATCGCGAAGGTTCTAGAACAATAAGGCGCGGCTTGAGCTGAGCTTTGCTGACGGTCTTTGTGGGCGAAAACCGAATACAACAAAAGTGCAAATAAGAATAGGGCGTGGCAATATATTTTATGTAGAAAATATGAGTTCTTGCCAGACACAAAGTTATATTAGAATATTCCAGCCAGCAAGTCAGTATAGGAACATGTAAGTTGAAACAGATTTTCGTTGAAGCTGCAGACATAATTCTGGTTGTAAATGAACAGACCAGCAAAATTTGGCTGCAGATGTCTGTTTTCCCAAATTTACACATGAGCACGCACTGCACATCAAAATTATTCGCAAAACTTGAGCGTAGCATCACAATAGATGGCGGGAAGCTTGAGCACCGAGCCGGCCACGCGTTCGTCACCCTGCACGCAACTTCGCCACTCCGTCGCGTAAGGTTGCCTCGATGCGCACCAGCCTACTGGTGGGTGGAGGACGACAGTACGCATCCGCTGAAGTGAGAGCAAAACTTAAAAACAATGTATTTCGTCAGCAAAAATGAGAAAAAATGGCTACCTAATGCGCCAAATCGGCACTTTAAAAGTAGCCAGAAAATAGCCATGGCGCCAACTGCAAATTTTTGTCGCCAGACGGGGTCAAAAAGTAGCCAATTTGGCGCAAAGTAGCCACCAACGGCAACCCTGGTGTCGGAAAAAAAAAGGTCAACTGAGCAAATGGTGAACAAGTGATGTTAGCTAAGCAAACCAATAGGCTAACACCTGTAATCCAATACAGTGCTGGTCATCTGCCATAGAAACTTTTACACGTAAAAACCCATGTTTATACAGACTTTCAGACACTTCAGTGGGCAAGAATTTGACATAAACTACCAGCATGGATAACAGCCGGGATGGTAGTCTCGAAACTTACGACGGGTATCAATGTTAGAATGAGACCACACACGCGATTTCACAACAGCGTTGGTAACTGTGCGTGAATAGTAACTGTGGTACATTCTAGAGCATTTCTAAAATAGAGTAGCATTGAAGCGGAGAGATTTAGCAATAGGATGACCGAAGCAAGGGTTGAGATTTCTTTTTCATGGCATCGACGAACAGCATGTCATTAATGCCCGTAAGTACAAAGTGAAACCGATCTACGTTTTTCCTAGTTCGCCGAGATAATTCACAAAAAAAATATAAAATATTTGTGGTGCCAAGCCTGAAAGAAGGGCGGAGCTGGGCAGCCTTTCATGTTTCTCTTCGGTTATCTCTTTCTTTCATCCTCTGTTTTTTTTTTTTTTTTTTGTTCTCTTTTCCAGTTTTTACTCCGTTTTTGTATCTTTATTGCTATTTGTCTCTGTTTTTCTTCGTATTTTTCTTCTTTCTTTCTCTCTCTTTCTTTTCCTCGCTTGCTTCCTGTTTTTCAATTTTTATGCGTGGTTTTGCCTGCGTTATGCTAAGCGACGACGGCAGCATAAGATCAAAGCATACGACAGAGTACGACAGCCCGGCATTCGTAAAGTCCTCCTCACATAATACATGCACCAAATATACCCTTTTCGTAGTGCACTAGATAACGTACAGTCTGGAAACAATACTGACTTCCTGACCGTGGCGCTACAATAAAGAATGAGGAGATTTTTTTTACGCTTCCCGCGAAAAATCTGAACATCACTAAAGTTGTGTTTCTCAGTGTTCGTTATTGTTTGGATAGTACTTCATGAAATTAAACTATACAGTACATATTAGTTACATAGAATAAAGTTACATCCCTTAACACTACGTTTATATAAACGAAAATGCTAGTGATTTCTTGCTCTTTTATGCTTAGTGCTATTTGCCTCCCTCCCACCCTTTGCAACACCACATGGTGGTACAGATAAAGCGTAACTAAAGCGTTTTCCTACAAGCGTAGAGTTGGAAGATTAAGTAAAATTGATAATGTGCATCTTGCTGCGCACTATTATACCTCTTGTTCTGCGAGAATGCTCCATCATCCCGACAGTTCTTGTAGAGTTCTAAAAACTATAAGCAGCAAGACAGTTTAGCGAAAAGACTTTCAAACAGCCACTCCAGGATAACGCGTGTTCCCCCCACAACGCAGGCATAACGTACCACACGAACAAAAAAAAATGCTTCTCCCTTTGTGAATGAAAAAAACAGCGCGAGTTCACCGACTATAAGAAGGCCGCGCCTTAACGATACAGCATGAAGAATTTCGAGACGGCAAATTACACAAATGCGTGAAGTACATTAAATGCGGAGAGTGTACAAAGTAGAAAGACGTGTCTAACAAGCCAAGCAAGTGAACTGTGCACATGGTTACTTATTTGACTAGTGGCCGCACCAAATACCCTATTCCAGGGGCACTGCTCGTTTCATTAACGCCAGAATAAACATCAGAACCAATCTTCAGGCATTGTGAACGCTTTCGTGTCCTCTTTTTTCCAGCGCCGTATGACCCTAAAATTTTGTTAGGTTCGTAGGGTCTCGCGAGCTTGGGTTGCGTTCTTTCATTTTCCTAGTTACTTTCCGTTTTCAGCAACACCGGTTGTAATTAACATATGAAGTAGAAGAAATAGCGGAAGCACGCAAAACATTTTTTTCTTGTGCTTAGGATAGCATGTCTTGTCTGTAACAATGGGAAGACATGCGAGTAGTTTCATTCCCCGAAATCTGGCATAGAAACAGGAAAACGGGCACGATCCTTCCACCCAACAATAAAAGCGGACGGCAGCGGCGCGAAAGAGTGTGGGCACAAAGATATTAATACCGCGTTATCATCCTTGTCGCAGCAGTTCAATTATGTTAAGACACGCACCTTGACCTATGTAGAGCGCTCGCCATAGTTAGACCTCTCTTTGAAGTACACTCTTAAAAAAATGGAGCGACCCTCGCTCCATTAAGAGAGAAACGGCGATGTCCCCAATGTTCGTCCTTAAATGGAGGAACGGTTCCTCCATTTTGCATGGAGGAACGGTTCCTCCCTCGTCAAAATCAAGATGGCTGACACCAAGTTAGCGAAGCGATTAGGCCTAGCGAGTTCATCGATTCTCGACTGATAAAGAGTATACGGCACTGGTAATTACAAAAAATGGTCCCGCTGAGCTTAATATCGAGTGATATGACAATAAAATCAAGCAGACAAACCGGGGTGGTGAAAACTTCGCGAAACGGAACGACGGAACTCGTAGGTTTCGCTCGGCCAGCGAGACGGCGTTCACTCTGGAAGGTACGGATACTGCAAAGAAGTTCTCGCCCGGAGACTACAGGCTAGGCTTGCTGTCTTTATTTATCGAAGAATCACACCGTGTAGCGACGTTATCCACGCGTTTACGGGGCAATAGGCCCCGAGATTTACCTCCAAAATGTACACTCGATCGCAGCAAAACAATTCCGTCGCAGCAGTTTATAGTTTCGATAGATAGATGTTCAACAATATATAAGTAGGTGGAGGGGTGAGAGCACCACAGCCATGAATTAGGCGGTATCTGGCGCCATCTGGAGGGATTCAACGATACTACAAAAAAAAAAGTTTGCGATGCACGTTGATACTACAGAATGGCCTTTTGGCGGATCATTGGCGAGTCAAGCCCATTCATGGATCACGCAAGGACACTGGAAGGCTGGTACAACATATTTACATACACATTTGCTAGGTCACGTACATACACGTTTGCTAGGTCTGCGAGACACATAGTACACACAACCCTCACTGAATTCAATACACATTTCATTCATTATTTATTATACATGCAGCCCACACAGTGAATGAATCACCACAGCCGCATTCGCGCGAACTTGTTTACACATAATCAAATACGAAGTGCTGACGCTTATATAGTCACTGAAATACGGATGACCCTAGTGATACAAGTGGCAAGTAATTTTTGGTCGGCTATTACATTTAATGGCTGCACCGCAAGGCACGCAGACGCAATAGTACTGTAGCTATCCCTTACCTAAAATCAGCTTTTAACCAAAAGCTCCATAATAATGAACCTGATAATTATAGAGTTGATTAAGTTTCCATGAAAGCGACGACCACGAACTATGGATACCATTCCGACCTCATTTTGAAGGCTGCGCCATCTCTCGACAGCGGTTACAGATAAAATTTCCCTCTCTGATTTCTTTGTTTCTTATTATTACTCTGGGAGGGCGCAGCATGCGGGCTAGATTTAGCCAGATTCTGTTGCCGTCGTCGCGTGAGTGGTTTGACGTTAACATCTGTTAACATTCTATTTAAGCTTTGACCACAAGTATGACGATGAGCCATGGATTAATTCGACTGCTAGGCCTTCAATCACAGTGCTTCTGATGCGTTAACGGCCGTCTCAATTGTGCATACGTACGCTACAACGCGGGTCGTGCGAAAAAACAAGACAAGATGGCCTCGCACCAGACGGTGTCCTTTCGTGAGCGATGTCAGGGCTCTTGGCGTCGCGGCAGCTTGATTACATCAGTAGAACTAGGGCTACACCGCGCTGATTATGGAAAAGAACGCTACTCATACTACGTGTTCAATAATATTTTAGTATGCTGCACCTACTTACTACTCTGCTACAGATACGTCACGGTATTCGCCTGGCATGCCAACTTGCAGTCACTGTGCGACAACTGTGTTGTTAGCGCTGTGGCGGTGGTTACTATTACTTTGGATTTGGAATACTCTTTCGCAAAGGTGAGTGCGAGTGTTAGTAATTACCTGCTGAGCACAGATGTCACTAGAAGTGCATTTTGTGTTGAGTTTCGCACGCCAAAGCAGAATCCCGTGGACGAGAGACATACTGCACGCGTGCATAATTCCATGCTAACTCTCAGTGCAGACGTGCGTTATTCAAAACGCATGTGATTGAGAATTTGGCTTAATTTATAGAAGTAATTTGTTTATTTTTCAGAAATGTGCAATTAGGATGCAGTTTAACGTTACTGATGATTGTAACCCAGTCTGGGAAATAAACGCTCGGTGAGACTTTGCTGCCCATTTCCTTTTGTGCTTTTACCTGCCGTGGTAGCTTAGCCGTTGGGTGTCGCGTGACTATGCTCGAGGGCGCGGGTTCGACTCCCGGCCACGGCGGCCGCATTTCGATGGCGGCAAAACGCAAAGAACACCTGTGTGCTTATGTCTGAATTCACGTTAAAGTTAACTTCAGTAGGTTGAAATTCATCCGCACTTCGCCACCACGGCGTGCCTCATAATCATCTGGTGGTCGCGGCACGTAAATCTGCAGCAATTACATATCATCGTGCTTTCACGCATGCTCTGTGCAGTGGTATCACGTTTGCTAGAATGTTGAAAAAATTAACTTTGATGCTTCTTTATATTGCTTGCTCAATTGATGAGTGCTATAAGTGCCGTGCAAAACTAAGAACGCGTATGCTTACCAAGTATGTCGAAGCCGAAAAAATCGATTAATTGTGTACAGTCTAAGGTGTTCAATAAAGGAAGACTGTTTGTGAAGTGTATTCATGACAAACAGGTAGTGCGCAAACGTATACAAACAACACGACACACACGAAAGTATACGGCGCATCGCGCGCACGCTGAGCGATAAAGAAAAAATGTCGGCACAGACGTTACCGTACCAATAAAACAAAAGAATAAACGTCTCTCCTGCATTGCTTGCATCAATCCTAGGTACAAGTAATCGCACGCGACTGGACGAGGTCGGGTAGTGCTAGATGGGATAATCTGACACTGCCGACTGACCGCGAAAGGATGCGAAATACAATACCCGCAGCGCAGAGGGCGGCGCGCGGCGCCGCTCTCCGCAGCACGGAATCGCGACGTAGCTCGGCGTGCGCATGCGCGCGAGCGCAAGGCCACGTGGTTGAGGAGAAACTAGAATACTGTAGGAGAAACGTTACTCCTCTGGCGCTTGTCGCAAGAGGGCGCGACGGGTAAAGCGCCCGCAAGGGAGAAAGTCGCTGCGCCGAAGGAGAAACGGAGCCCGTTGCTCCATTCTCGCTCCCCCTTTTTTTAGAGTGTACTGACAAAACACAAGCGCTCTTTTACCGTGCTTTTACCAGCCCCCCATGGACTGTGCACAACTTAGAAAACGCTGCTCTATATTGCTAAAGTGAACAATAGTATGAATTTGGTTTTGCAATTCTTGCATGTCTGAATAGTGGAACCATTGCTCTGTGTGGACCCGGGTGCACGAGCGTCATACAGCTGCGAGTTGGCAGCCGCTAACTTGCCGAAGCCACCACTAGGCGGTCGCAAGGTACTACTGGCTGCTGTTTAGGTTGACGAACACCACTGGACAAAGAATTTTTTTTTCTCCTTTTGCGACTTTTGTCAGCACTCCGGCGACTGCTCATAGGTTATGATTCGTCTGGAGGCACTCGCAAGACTGGCGTCAATATTTCCTCTTCGGACACCGGTCTTTCATTACATTGTTAAGGATGGCTGGGTCTGTTCTTATAACACTCCATCTTGTTGTGTCTCGGCGGCTTAATGTTTATGGGGTTGTGCTGCAGCCACACCACGTCAAAAAGTTTAAGGGCGCCCCGTTAGCCACCTCAGCAGATTATGAACAAAATACTACAACTTTTATTTCTTTTCTGCATTTTTCTGCGTATGTGTGTAAATTGGCTACCCTTATTATACAATTTTAGATGTTCTGTAACAACGTTTGTTACTAAATCTCTTGATTCGCCCGAAAGAGAAGAGGGCCCAGAAGTAATCCTCAGGTACGGGAAGGTACTGACTTCTCGCCGTTGGAAATTCAATACTGAACCTGTTACATTTCTTTCATTTCGCGCTGCGTATTCTTCCAGAATGTCAAGGTCTTACATAAAAACTTATTTTGTTCCATTGAGCATGATTTTTTCTGCCCGCAAGTTACGTATCGATATGAATGCAACAATTTTCTTGTACGCCACACTGGTAGAAGCTGCTATTCGGAACATGTGAGTCAGTCAGTCTACATGCTACATCTTAGCTATAGGTTTACGTGACCTATACAGTACAAGCCACAATCAAACATACGCAGTTTCTGTGTTATTATATTATTCTTACCGCTTGAGCAAAAGTATACGGCATGCACATATTAGCATTCTGCCCTCAATATAACGCGCAGAAAAAAAATGGCTGCCTTTTTCGTAACCCAGGGATAAATGCATCAACAAGAATGGAGGCAAAGGTTTTGGAAAAGTTCGCCTGCAAACAAAAATGCCCCCCACCTCCCTGAAGGGAATCGTGAGGAAATGCGAATGCATTACGCGCGCGCTTCACTCCATTTATATATGGTGGTTGTGGTTCGAAGAAGGAAAAGGCGCCTAATTTCTGCAGCCCGGTCGGGAGCACGGTGCAGCGCCTGTTTTTTTTTAAAATTTTTTTTATTTTTATTTTTTTTTATTTTTTTTTTATCGCTGGAGCTCCGCCGAGCTCCCGCGATGCGAGCGCCCTCACGGACCAGAGCGCGCTCCTCCTCTCCACTCACTCTCCGCTACTCCGCCCGCACCACCTGCTGCGGTTGCTAGGGGCGAGGATAAGCGCGGGCGCCCGCAGCTGTTGCTATGGGAGAGGGAGTGAGAGCGGAGAGATAACACCTGCCGGCGCGCGGACACCTCCTCAACCTATCCTCCTCCCCGCGGACAACGCCGGACAACGCCACCGACGGACGCCTGACATAGCCCGACTAAGAAATGCATTCGCATTTAAAAAGTTTTCTTGCCCTTTCCTTAAGATGCATGTACAAGGAGAGTCCGCGCTTTCTGAACTTATCGGTCCCCCTGCCCTCCATTTCTTTGTGCGAGGCTTAGGCCCAGAGGATTCGCAGAAGCAGGTTCGTTGCGTATCCCCGTTGTTTGCTAAGGCATTATGTTGTGCAAATAAACGCCGGCGTCTGCTCAAACAAGATGCAGTGAAAGTGTTTCGATAAATTCGAGCATTGAAAATGTTCGCCGATTCTACCATAAGCACTGATGAGGAAAGCTTTCATCTTCTTTCCTCTGTGGGAACACTCGGCGGCGTCAATAATGTCCAGCATTGTCCAAAGGCGTGTTAAGAAGGCCTAGAAAGCCTGACATTGTAGGAGAATACAGGCTTGACGGCAAGGCCTATAGAACTTGCGCTTAAGAATTTTACGCTTCTACTTAAAATGAAAAATGAAGAAGTACCAAGTATACCCGTCATGTGTTTTTCAGTTGCAATACTGGCATTCGGACAAGGAAGTACAGAGCTGCTTTTTTTTCTTTTTTTTTTTTGTAGAGGAATGATGGTTTGTATTCTCAGTTCTTGTCATCCAAAATAAAAAGAAAACAAATATGTATAGATTTCGATTTCGCTCAATACACTCGAATCAGCCATATTACCGTCATACTGTCAGTAGATCAGCAGCTGCAGTGGGAACACGCTTTTGTTCAGGAAGAAATACGAGTGGTTTAGCGGCAATGCACGTTGCTGCTCGGAGATTTTCAACCATCCTGAGTTAGTGCTCGGTGATGTCGCTGGTTCTGCACATCTCGTCTTTTTGGTAAGACGGTCTGTCATACGTGGGAAAGTGATGGAGGTGCCCGGTAACCACAGTCAATGTTTCAGGCACCTTCCTATAGTAGCGAGAACGTCTGCCCTGTAACAGTGACAACGTCTCTTCACCCCGCCAGCAAATAAATATATGGACGCCCTGTTGCGTGGGCAACCTTTGGTAACAACACAAAACAACAGGGAAGTGATCACAAATGTCCACCATACACTGCGCAACCCACGACTTCCAAAAGTGTTCCACTCGTTGCAGCTTCAAATACGTGGGTGGCTGGCGGATCAGTTTGAACACGTCGCCGCTTGTTTGCCTGAACCTACATGACATGGCAGAAGAATGTGTTTAAGTCTGAAGGAGGCAGTGGTACCTAATATCAGAACGGGAATTTCTTCGCGCTGTTCAACGAGCTTTACCGCCATCTACGGGCAATCTTTGCTGTGACGACGCGGCAAAACGATCGGGACTAAAAAGCAAGAATTAAACAAACACGCAGAATGCTATGTGCCGGGTCTGTTTACCAGTCTACTCCAGTTAAGGGCGGACTATGCAGGTTAACAACTTATAGCCTGAAATGGTTTCCCCGAAAACTGCTGTTGGTGACTAAAGGATATCCAAAATTGCTGTGTCGCCCCCCCCCTTCCCCCCCCCCCCAGCGATATTTGCAGCTTACACGAAATAAAACTAAAAGCTTGCAGCAAAGAACTTCGCCTTTTTATTACAAAAACACAAATTTTACAACGGGACCGGTGTCAGAATATATGGCTGTCTAAGGAGCTTTGAATACTCCTTAACTGTTGATTTCAATTTGCGCGCCAGAATATGCGTTACCGCACTAGTTTTCGAAAGAATTCTGCCTCATTGGAAACTTGCGGTGACATAGGAGTACAGGTGTTATGTTTAATATAAAAGCAGAATCAACACTGCAACTTCAATGAACCTTAACTCGATGTAACGCCCGTATCAGAGGAGTACATGTGCAATATTTATTAGCTTCTTCTAAAATTTTAATGGATCCATACTTGACGTTGCAATGTAGGAACTAGTGCATATCATCTTTTTCCAAGGCAATTTCAAGACCTGGCGTGGCTCTCGGTAGAATATTGTGCTGTCACGCAGAAATGCCTTCGTCAAATTCCTGCTGGAATCCTGATTTTAAGTATTCGCACTCGTCGTGTCAGCGCTGCCGATGCTGGTTTGAATTAGTGTTCTCGCGTTTGATTTACCAATGACTATTCTCGCCATTCATGGGAAGGCAAAGAGAATTTTTTTTTATGGAAATTACTCAAAAAAGTCCCAGTTTGGCCGCCAGGGCGAAGCATTGAATGCGATAACAACCAATTGGAACGTCACACGAACAGCGGCAAACAGATCGTAACTTGCAGCGTGCCGCTCAGGCACATAGACGCACTAGAAGAACACAGACAGGAAGAGTGTGTACTAACGACTGTCAAGGCTGTCAATGTTCCGACTGTCAATGTTCCGATTTGCAGCGCGCTACTGAAGCAAAAAGCACGCTCAAAAAGAACGCGCAGATATACAAAAGACAAGCACGAAACTGAGAAATGTTGCTTCTTAGCGTTACTTCTTACTGTTACTTCTTATCACTGCTACTTCTTAGCACTTTGGTCACAGTTGTTACTTCTTAGGCGTTTCAGCAACGCCCTGCCAGTGTGGAATATGCGAAACTATATGCTCTTAGATGTTAATGTTTTTTTTTAAACTGCGGTGCATGGAGCGTGGCAGTTTGTTCCGATTCTCTCTGCTCGGTGAACTGGTGAACGTGATTGTATGCAAGCTGTAACAGATCAAGTGAAAGTTGGCAACTTGATTTTATAGCATTCTTAGATCAAGTGAAAGTAGGCAACTTAATTTTATAACACTCTTCTGGGGGCTTCGCTGTGGTCGCCACCTCTTTATAGATGGACGTGATCTCCAAAGTAATTCTTTGACTCACCTCCCATGTTGTCCTATAAGAAACGTAAAAGAACGACCCTCTATATCGGGGGGGATAATGACTTCCGCAGTTTGATTATGTAATTATGTACTTTGAGAGTCGGGTGCCAAAAGAAAGATATTGGTACTACCAAAGTTTCTAAAGTATTTCCCTCGGAACTTCTAGTCTTAGAGTGCTCTTCACGTCGCGATGTATAATTGTCATTAGAACGGGTTCGTCCCTTTGGAATGTCCGCATGATATATAAAATAATAAAAAAAACGCATTCTTTGCTTGCACTCACACTAAGGCACTTTTCCTCGAGGAGTTCGCATTCCATTAAACGTATCTAGTGCCGTTAGTGACACTGACTTCTTCGCGAACAATGAATGCTTGATTACCAAGTTCCTTCAGCAAACTGAAAACTTCGGTATTTCCTGGTTTCCATTGAAAGGAAAGTAATAGCCTTCTAAAGCTAACTCTTTTTTGTCTGGACCCTCATTGACGGCTTCAAAGGTTTTTATTAATGGATGCCGTTATGTTCCTTTGAATGACG
>JALIZH010018132.1:0-26543 GCA_030522465.1 Rhipicephalus appendiculatus | reverse complement strand
GATTGTATCCATCGAAATGCCACCGGGTCTTTAGGCTCAGCAGCCAAGAATTATAACCTTTCTGCGACCTCGGCACCTATCTATCTATCTATCTATCTATCTATCTATCTATCTATCTATCTATCTATCTATCTATCTATCTATCTATCTATCTATCTATCTATCTATCTATCTATCTATCTATCTATCTATCTATCTATCTATCTATCTATCTATCTATCTATCTATGAAAAGGCAATTTAGGGGCTAGTTTCTCATTGTTTACATAGCCTACAAGAAAACGAAATAACAATGAAGGCAATGGTGGTATAGGGGACGTCATTTGTAGTTTTTAACTGTACTGGAATAAGTATGACATGAATGGAAGAATAAGGATGGGGTGGAGCACATTCGGCAAGCATTCTGAAATCATGAATAGTAGTCTACCAGTATCCCTCAAAAGGAAGATATATAAAAGCTGTATCTTACCGGTACTCACCTACGGAGCAGAAACCTGGAGGCTGACAAAGAGGGTTTAACTTAAATTGAGGACGACGCAGCGAGCGATGGAAAGGAAAATGATAGGTGTAACCTTAAGAGACAGGAAGAGAGCAGAGTGGGTCAGGGAACAAACGGGGGTTAAGGATATCATAGTTGAAATCAAGAAGAAGAAATGTACATGGGCCGGGCACGTAGCGCGTAGGCAGGATAACCGCTGGTCATTAAGGGTAACTGACTGGATTCCAAGATAAGGCAAACGCGTGAGAGGCAGACAGAAAATTAGGTGGGCAGATGAGATTAAGAAGTTTGCAGGTATAAAGTGGCAGCAGAAAGCACATGACCGGGTTGATTGGCGGAAAATGGGAGAGGCCTTTGCCCCTCAGTGGGCGTAGTCGGGCTGATGATGATGATGATGATGATGATGAAATGGGAAGAAAGCAAAACTTGCCGCTAGCATGGACCGAACGTGCAACTTCGTATAACGCGCCTCATGCTCTACCGAGGGATCTACCGCGGCGGTTGTCCACCCATTCATTTTATCGGATATTTCTGTGCATGCAAACCAAGCTGTGGTAGTGAGCGCCGCCCGCAGTCATGACACGGATATGGAGCACTCTTTTTTGTCTCTCCAGCTTGCGTCGCGAATCACGCGATCGTTCATGAGCTGGCAGCTGACCAATAAGCCCACGCATACTACCTGAAGGCAAATCTGACGAAACAAGATCCACACTATAAACGAGCGAGAGAGGACGTCTTTTAGAGGCCCCTTCTTCTCTGTTAGAGGTAGTGAAAATTTTCCGCGCGCCACTTGTTTCCTTGTAGCGCGCTGAAAATCTTTCTTCACTTTGTACAACCAACTGGCCCCTACCCTGGCTATCTCTGCGACATAATCTGAACGAGAACTACCAGACAATAAAGGCAAGGAATGTATATAGTACGTTATGTGTAGCCATTTAAAAGTAGTGTGTGTGTGTACGTTTCGGCCGTGGCACGGCCTTCGTCAGAAACCGAAGTTTTGTGTAGTTAAGCCAGGTAGGATGTCAAAGGAGTTGGGTGCAAGCCTCACGAATATAACATTCCAAATTGTTGCTATCGCACTCATCGCTTCGCCCTTGCGGTGCAACCGCGAATAGACACCCTACTTTTTTCTTTTTTTTCATCGTTATATGATAGCTTCATTTTGTGTGAGTAATCATTTTTTCAGCTTCCTCCACAGTAAGTACGCACCACGTACATCTGGGACGTGTAATACCCGAAGGCAAAGTGCGGCAGTTGTATGTACAGGCATTTGCACAAACTCCACAATATTGCGGTAGCACTGGGGATTGTTCAAACTCTACTACATACATATTTGACACGTCCCTGCAAATCGGACGTGTGCTGTCCTGTACAGCCAAATGTCAGCATGTACAATATCCAAGAAATAATGTATCAAAAATCTCACAAGTGCCCACTTGCCTGAAAGGAGAGCACGAGTAGACAAAATACGTATTATAAGCGTAATACATTATTATTGCACGATGAACAGAGAATGCCGAGTACGGCAACATAGATGCTAATATAATGGTCGCATTTGGCAGTGTGACCTTTATGCAGCGTTAGAAATAAATTGTCGTTAAAGGAAAAACGCATTTCCACATTAAGATAGAAGAGAACAATCAACTGCCTGCATAACATTGAAAGTTCATATTGACGATAGTATGATGCTTGTGACATCTATGTTAAGCTCGCACAGCCTTCCATGCCACCTGCTTCGACAGCTGCACACTCGAAGGCCTCGTAGAACTCGGCCATGCTTAAGACCGGCACAAGGCAGTCGAGCTGCGACGACCCGTCCGACTTATTCGCGCGGCCGCTGTCACCGCACGACACCAGGCAAAACCTGCGGAACAAAATGCGCTGGGCCTCCTTCCAGACGGCCTTAAAGTTGGACGCGTCGCGGTACCCCGTCGTAGTAGCCGC
Organism: Rhipicephalus appendiculatus; assembly: GCA_030522465.1. Lineage (NCBI taxonomy): Eukaryota > Metazoa > Arthropoda > Arachnida > Ixodida > Ixodidae > Rhipicephalus > Rhipicephalus appendiculatus. Next base: position 24,101 of record JALIZH010018132.1, on the reverse strand, counting down.
TGACCGCACGGTGGGCTATCCTGAGCGAGTAAGTGCGAGAGAACAGCTCGGGTAGTCGGTCCCGCGGTAGCGCGTCGACTAGCGATGCGATCGCCTTCGTCTTGGACTTCTTCGCACAGCGTCCCGAAGGCGCCGACGTTCTTGTCATACCATTCATGGCTTCCGTTCGGTGACGGCGCGCTAGCGCGAACCAACTGCATTCCGAGGAGGACGCCGACTGTGCCCATGTTGAATTCCACGGGCACATCGCCACTATAGAGCACGGGTGCCCGTCGAAGCGACGGCGGGAGGAAGATCTCCTGCAGCAGCGGAGAATAGGCTGCGTCACTGGCTAGCAAGTCTCGCTCGATGGCCATCTCTTCCACCGAAGGCGGGTCCGTGAGCCGCCTCATCGCTTCGCGTACCTTCAGGACGCCATGAAACCGGGGGAAGGCCGTGCTGGAAGCGTTAGAGGCTTCGTTCGGCCGCCAGCCGGATCCGTTAGGCCAGATGCCGAGCGCGGTTCGGCGGACGTGCAGGTTGAGATGGTTCAGGAAGTAGACCGCGCTACTCTTGTCCTCTTCGCTCATGCCCTGCTTCAGCGGGTGTTTGGCAAGGGCGTTGCGGACTGTAAGAAAAACGCCGTCTGCCTTCGACGGCTGCGACGCTGCGCGGGCCGTCACGTTGTTGAAGACGTTGGACATCGCTGGCGGCAGGATTTCCTGCGTGATCTGCAGACACGCCTTCGTCACTTGGCCAAGCGGAATTGTGTAAAAGCGCCCGATCTCAGCCGCAACGTGGAGCAAAACGTAGATTGCACCCAAGTTGATGTCCTTGCGAAGTTCGTCTACGGGCTTTTTGACCATTTCCGCTTCGGAAACCAGGACGGGCGACGACTCCGTCAGATGAGATTTAGTCGGCAAAGGGAGTTCACGAAGCCTAGCCAACTACGGCCACCGATGTACTGATTCATGAAATCGTTCTTCGCATTGCCGGCCAACTCCTCGTCCGTGGCGTATCTACTTGCAGGGTAGAGGCTATTGTCGAACTCCAGCAGGCTCATAACGGTGGCATTAAGATCGAGTCTCCGGACCATCGTTGTGTTGATAAACGCACTTTCGAAAAGACGCAAGACGAACCCCTGCATCGACATGTCATCGGCTCGCTTGGCCAGTTTCTCGCTCAGCGACTTTCCGCGCCACACGTACAGGGCCACGTCGCCATTGTAGGTTACGACGCCCGCCTTGAATAACGTGGATATCCCTCTGTGCAACGAGAGCCGAACGACACGTTGCAGAACCGCCACGACGTCGGTGACCGCTAAGATGTCCGTGTCGTTGCGTATGGCCTCTGCGATGGACGCTTCGTCGAGAGGATTAGGAAAAGTGGCGAAGACGTAGCACTTGCTGAACGTGGTCGCTAGCTGCACGATGCCCTGGTGCTCGTTCAGGTCGCTGTTGCCGCGGTTCAGTAGAAGACGTTGAGCGAAGATTAGCAGGTCGTCAAGAGCTATCGCGGTCAAACTGGCGCCTCCGAAGGTCTTGTACCCCACCCTGCCGCACACGTGCTGGTGGAAGTTATCGCAAGGGTTGATTTGAGCGTCCATGAGTGACATCAGGTCTTCGACGGCCAATTGGCACTCGACGCTGGCACAGTGTGTCATGGCGCGCTTTCGTGATCGCAAAACATAAATGGGGACGGCGATGCTCAATGACAGCACTATAATGATAAAGCCCACGATGACCAGTGCCCGCCAGCTTCGTATGTCCTCAGATGTCCAGCTGAGGCTCTTGGCCGAGATCGATTGAAGAGTTGTTGCACCAACTGTATAGAACAAAAGCGGCACATGTCATAAATTATGCATTCTATTAGGTGATAAAGAGAAGGAGAGACTGAGATAATCAAGTACGCTCACTCGGTAATGCAGGGCTATTTGAGGGATTAATCAAGTGCCCCCTTATCAATGGTGCCTGACCACTAACACTGCTTACACTGTTTATACTGCTAATACCGCGCATACCACTTCAACAGCTTCTACTATTCCTGTTGCTACTACTACTAGTACGTACTGCCTCTGCTGTACTGCTACTACTACTACTAGTACGTACTGCCTCTGCTATACTGCTACTACTACTACAATTATTACTACTACTACTGCTGCGGTAACTTATGCTATACTGCCGCAGTGTCTCTCAGAAGTTAAGAAAAAGCTACTTGTAATGACAATAATAATTATTTATTATGAAAATTGCAGAAGCTACAACTTATCAGCCAGAAAGGGCTCGAACGTCTGTGTATGCCATCCAGTAGACATATCAGAAATTATTGGTCTATTGAACTAGATAACTCCACATAACTAGCAAAACTAGACACGCCTACAGTAGGGCACTTGCCCCAATATTAGCGAAAAGAAAATCGTATAAATACAGTTTTTCCCTAAAACTGTGTCAGAAGGGAATACACCATCCTCCACTGTTGTGGATTCCACTGACTTGGTACGCGAACTGGAAAGTCATAATTATATATTTTGATTGTATGTTTGTCATGCGTTTACATTTTTTCCCACTATTATTCTTTTGTTTTTTTTCTTCGCTGTGATTGTGAAGTTTCTTTTATCGTTTCGTGATCACTTGTACAACCCCTCCTGCATAGACCATGCGGTGAACTGCAGCGTTGGTAAATAAATAAATTAAAATGACACGATGTTTTCGCAGATTCTACAAGTAGATAAAACTCTGCGCAATCGCCACAGTAGCTTAGCACATAACGTGTCGCGCATGTAAGCTAGAGAACGTGGATACGACTCCTGGTCATGGTGGCTGCATTTCGATGGAAGTGGAATGCAAGTACCCGTACGCTTAGATTGTGGTCAAATTATTTCAGAGTCTCAAATTTCGCTCAGCTTCTTAATCCTACACTGCGGTTCTGTAGAGTAAAACCCCACAATTTAACAAAACTTACAGGGCTGAAGTGCGAAATGATTATTAAGAGACACGCCGTAATGAGAGACTTGACCACAAGGTTTTTCTTTACGTGCCCATATGTCAAGGTTCATGAGGCGTTGTTTTACTGTGTTTGGAGATCGCACCCATTGCAGCGGTCGGCGGGACCGCGGTAATAGGACCACATGAGTATCTGTGCTGAGTAGTACGGCGTCACAGCAACGAAGCCGCTGTACGTGATTAACCCTTTGAGGGACAAAATTCTTCACCAAATGCGACCGGCAAGGGTCCATTTCTTTAATGCTGATATAAGTTCTCATGTGAATTTATTTGAGAAAATATACTGTCGTAATTTTTCATGGTGAGCATGAATTCACAAAAAAATCGGTTGTGTTGTTACATACACATAGTTTATCCGTGAAAAGCAGCAATATAAATTCTAAAAAAAAACCTGTATTAACGAGAAAAAAATTATCCGTTGCTATAAACGTTCATGCAGTTCATAGACGCAGAAAATTTCAGTGCAGAAAGTGGCGCCGAGTGGACACACGGAGCAAGAAAAGTCACGTTTGATCAAGTCAGCATCGTCTGGCCGCGCACGCTTTTGAGATGTAGCTCACTCATCGATATTTGTGTCTCAACTCGTAACTCCTCGTATGACGGGCTGACATCCAGTGAATAAGATTCTGATTCAGCAGTCGAGCGACGATTCGAAGGAATTGCGGCTAGTCTCATTTGCAGCAGAGAAACAGGCGCGCACTTCCATAGGGCAAGTGACCTGCACGGGTAACCACACTGAAGAAAACTGTACGGCTCGTTGTCCACGCGTTCGTAATGAAATAACAAGTCAGAAACCTATAATAATCCTTCGACTTTCTCACCAAAGATATCAGCAACAAGACGGAAGCGGTTTTTGCGAGTTCTCAAAACAGGAAACGCATTCATGGCGGCATCGTTTGGGTCAGTCAGCGCCTGCACAGAAACAGACGTAAACGCGCCCCGGAGAGCAATAAAGGAGAGAGTAACAAAACTGTCACCATTTGAGAGATTCAAAAATTTCGCATTTCCACGAAGTGAATCATGACGAGTATGTAAATGAGCGGCAACGCGTGTGTACAGTATATACAATGAGTTTTTGCCGTTGAGCCGCCGCTTCCCACGTTCTCAACATCCGGGGTAGCAGCTTGTTGTCGGCGTTGCCGTTGCATTTTGCGGGCGAGAGCGCGTTCACAATCGTTTTCATCCATGGCACAAAGAGAATGTGTGGTCTGGAACACGCTTATTCTTCATCGTCATCAGCGTCATCGTCATCGTCATGGCGTATAATGGTTACCTTGCATGTGCTGTGCCGTGATGGCAGCGTCATCGTCATCGCACTAGCGTGGCTACACCGGGCTACACTGGGCTACATCGGGGGGAGTGATGTACAAGCCTCGACCTTGAGGAGCTTCGCCCCTAAAACAGACAGCCATCAGTTCTGCGGCCGCCAAAAACGGGAACGACACGAAGGACGACACCGAAACTAGCTCAGGTATTGCTGCAGTAAATCATAAAAAAAACGGAGAGACCATGGCGCAAGAAGAAATTCGATGTATTTCCGCAATGTGGCAGCACGTGCCAAGCAAGAAAACTGAACGATAAAGGCGCGCTTTTGAGGCCTAGAAACCATGACGTACATGTACGTCACTGACATTGAAACGGTTATACTTTCATTTAACTTAGTTTTCGAGTATATACTCACATCGGACTGATGACTTCCTCCGCTTCTCTGGCGAAACGCCTCGTATTTCGCTTGACGGCATCCAAACCTCCGAGGTCTCGCCTGGCGCTGCTGGGCCCACGTCTGTTTTTCCTTGCTGCATTTAAACGAGTAAGGACATATCAGTACACTGCTTGAAATCACTTAAAATAAGAATGTTGTTTAGGTATTAGTTAATGAATAGATATCGCCGTTGCATTTTGAAATTTGCCCATTATTATTTAGGCATTGAAATTAGGACGTTATTGGCATGTCAGCATTACTGTTTTCAAAATCACGTATCATGATTTCTATAGTCATTCTACATTGCTAAATAAAAATGATCACCGCTGGTAATATTCCATTGATATATCAGAATGAGCTCTTGACGGCGCCCTGTACTTAAATTGGATATTTCGACATTTGCGATTGAACCTGCTTTGTAGTCAAGATTTACAAAAGTAATGGTTCAGTTATAACTCGCCTGATCGGTACGAGGAATCATGGAGAAAAACGCACAGAACAGTAGACAAACGTAGTTGGAACTTCTAGACGACTCTGCTTCCGTAAGAAAGTCTCGTGATTTTAATTTTTTTAAATGGGCGTGCAAACAGGTACACAAAAGAGAAGTCAAGACACTGCAAACGGCGTTTGTGGTGTCTTGCCTACTCGCTTGTGTCCGTGTTTGCGCGCCCAGTCTTTTTTACGTGAGTATCTACCAACTAGCTCACCTTTATTTTAACCTTTTTGTACTTTGTCGAGATTGCTGAGTGTTTTGTTTCTTCAATATGCTGTTTTTATTGGATTGATTGTTTGATTTGATTGATATTTCAGCAGTCACTCAATAGCCGCTGAATTACGATTAGTATAGGTGATTATTAGTAAATAGGTTCATTAATTAAAACATGCGTTATACACCTGCAATACTGATGGTACAGTCATTATTGACGGGAGGAGGATAGGACTGCCATTGATGATAGGCACACTAGAGTGTATCATTATTATTGAAATATGCATGGCAGTTGGAATAGGATTGACATTTGAAGATGGTTCATTTTGTACACATACCCGGAAGGTTCAAGTTCAGCAGTCTTAGCATACGTCATTTCCGAAGAGTTTATTCCATAGCGCGAAGTCTTGCCTGGTACCTAACGCTTTATTGTGGTTACCTCAAAGGTTTGTAATTTCTAGGGACCAATGACACGTCTTAAGAAGCACGTGGTCAGAAGTAAGAAATTAAGACACAAAACACAACTTCACGCGTCATTTAGTGATTAGCGTTGATGTAAACTGAGCAACAGCAAGCATGACGAAAGACAAGAAATCTTGGCTCATAAGCAATACAGAGACGAAAACAGAGGGACAGAACTCGTGCGCATCCCCCTCTTTTTTGTCATTGTGTTGCGTGTGCGCTAAAAATACTGACCGCGTGTTACCGACAGGCCAAATTCGTACCTTTAAGATGGAAGGCCTTGGGACACACGTTTCGCTAGATTCGTTTATCAAATATGCCTCTTCATTCTCTCGTCCAACTGTGTCCTGTAAGATCGGAAAGATTCTGTTGTTTCTAAAAAGCCCAGGAGCGTAACCGTATTCTTTGCAATGTTGCGATAGATTGGAACATGGCTGCACTCTTAAAAAAACTTTTTGATCCATTATTCGGCTATTTGAACAGCAGCCCACCTGCCCAACTTGAAACTTTTTATTTCCTAGAGGGGCTTCAAAGATAGATTATGCGTCTCGGGCGAACTTCAGGCCATACTTATTATTTGAGGTCGTATAACTACCTTAAAGTGATCTATCACTTTACCGTTCAGCAGTGCAGACCAATTGGTTCAAGGAACGTTAGTGCAGACCGCCTTAGTTACATAAAGAAATAGCGAGCATGTAGGCATGAGGACTACAAAGCACGCGTTTATGGAGTGTGAAGTCCTACGCCACAAATTGTTTATGCTATGTTCTTTCTGCGTATTGCGGGGTTGTTCATTGCTACGTCTCTGTGAACTGCCGTTGTAACCGGCAACCAAATATTTCTTAGCTTATTTCACTTCTGTACAAGAGCACGAAGTTGGGATAGTTTGATGATGTTCACTTTGTTATGGCTTTCTCGACCCTATAACTAGAGAAACAGAATATATCGTCTCTATGTGTACAATACCTTGGCCAGTTTCGAAGGCGCTGGCTTTTTTCTGAACGAAGGCTTGTTGGCCGCCTTTGCTTCCACGGGTTGGTTTGCTTGCTTGCCGTCTTCAGGGCCGGCTGGGTCGGTTCTTTGCGGCGTTCTTTCTGCGCATGCAATAATTAGGCATTCCTGTCACTTTTTCGACACAACGAGTGGTATTTGATGCCGGCGTACGATGTCTCGGATATATATGTATGTCTGTATCAAGCTTGGGCATGGCTTGCTGTCGGATTGATGTAGCATTATTACATATTTCTTCACTAAAGAGGAATTAATTGGATGGGAGCGCTGGCCTTGGACAGATGACGGCTGCGTTCCATTTCTGGACAGTATCGTCGACATCTACGCTGGCAAATTAGATGATAGCATCTAGCCCCAGTTGTCCGAGTAATGAAACGCGTCAAAATAATGTGTGCGACGTGACGTCACTTCGTGTGGACAAGTAAAAGCTAGGAAGAAGAACCGAATTCTTTCTTTAATTTATTCGTGTACAAACCTATTAAAAATCTGACCGTGGGTAAATTAAGCGCTGAAAAGGGCGTTGACTTGTGGACAGACTACCATGCCGACGAGATCCGATCTATCCGAGGTGTAGTGAACTATAATCTGAGGACACCGCTGAGCCGCCATCTTGTTTGGACAGCAAGGTTGCTTGTATCGTATTTGTCTCCGACGCTGTCGTCACAAAGGTGTCTATTTTTCCGGCTACGTGAGAACTAGAATGGGTCTTAAGATGGCCGCTGTGAGCGAAGCTCTCTGTTTCGCCGTTACGGCGAATATTGGAGCACAACAAATGTCGCAGCGTTCGCCAACCATTCTCAACAATTTTGAGGAAACGCAGCCTTTTGATCTGTCGATGGTCGAGACTGCGCTTGTATTTCTAGATGGACCGCTGACGAGTCCGGTCGGATATTTTGAGAACAAGCGAATAGAAACAACTTCGGCAGAAGCAACTAAGTTGTTTTTCTGCGAGAACAACAGCTGAATCGTTGTGAAATTGGACGCAGACAATGATCAACAACCTTCGCTTGTCGGATAGCACAGCTTTTACACAGGACAAATTAACAGCATTGACACGCAGGACGAGAGCTACACGCAAGTGAGCTTTTTTTGCGAGTTACCTCTCTACATTTGTGTTGCTGTTGTAACATATTGGCTTATAGATACGATTAGGCAGTGAACACTAGGCCTAGTTTTATCGAAGGAACGGCAACAATAACCACGATTAGCAATTATATGGCCAGATATTAGCCAGGAAAATTCAAGATAGACCACCACATAGCCGGCATTAGCACGTGTAAGCTACGATTAGCTATTATTTTGCCAACATTAGCTATCACTAGCAAACATCGCTTTTGGGAAGCTCTGACACATTAAGCCGGTGCTAACCAGTGCTGGCAGTGTGCGATTGGTTACAATGTACCAGGATAGCGCCATTTTCCGGTGACGGTTTAGAAACCGCGGGCAAGGAACGCACGTCGTTACATGCTCCGCCAATATGAAAACCGCGCACGTACCAATGGGAATCTGTATGGACGGCCTCGGGCTTCGAAGCCGCACGATGCCTTTGGTCGACGTCCGGGGGGACTTGATCGCCTCGGAGGCATCAGACGGACTCGAGGGCCTTGAGCAAGAAGGCGCATCTTTGGCACCTTCTTGCTTGTTGTCGTCTCCGTGCTTTCTTTTTTCTTTTGCTGCTGCTGCTTCTGCTGCTGTGGTAGCTTCTTCAGACTAGCTCGTTTCTTGCCCTGGACAGCACCGGCTACCGCATTCGGGGACACTGTCGAAGACTTCGCGGCGCTGTCTTGCCGGAGCTCGCCACTTTGCGCTGCCTGCATCCCAACGAGATTAATCTTCTCACTGCGCGAGCAGGCGCTTGCTTGCTTGCTTGTTCCTTGATTCTTGGCGCCTACCCTCTACGGGGGACTGGCCATGAAACCGGCGGTTAATATAAGGGGAAATATTTAATTTTGAAAAGGTATGTGAAGGAAATCGATCGCCACAGGAATAAACAAAAATTTAAGAGTGACCGGTCGATATAGAATAATACAATAATATGGAAACCAATAAGTAATGAAAGGCATTCTGAAGTACAAAAAATTGATAGGGAATAATGTTAACAGGGAATTCTTCTTGTATCAATGAGAGAGAGAGAATGAAAAAGAGAGAAAGGCAGGGAGGTCAACCAGAAGTGTAGCATCTGGTTTGCTACACTGCACTAAGGGGAGGGGGAAAGGGAAAAGAAAGATGGAAAAGGAAAGCGAAAAGGAGAGTAGACGCGCGAATAAAAAAAAAGAAAAAAAGAGGAAAAAAGAGGGCGGGGTGCTATAGCCTATTCAATAGGCCACTTCCACACAAAAAGTTCAGTAAGGCCTTGACTGATTTTCTCTGTAAAGACAGTTCGCGTCGGCATTCGAGCACTGACTGTTCTGACAAGGGCCTGTCGTCAAGGCGGGCCAACACAGCAGCTAGCGGCAGTCTATGCGCGCTGTAGCGAGGACAGTGACAAAGCATGTGGTCAATAGTTTCATCGCTGCCGCAATGGTCGCAAGCAGCACTGTCTTCCATGCCGATTCGGAAGGCAAAAGATTTTGTGTCAACGAGAAATTCGCATATGGCTAAGCAGAAGTTCCTGTTGCTGAATCCCAGATAAGACGCCCCAAAGGAAAGAATATTTTAAGGATTCAGAGTAATTTTTAAGTTTCTGAATAACTTTTCGAAATGCTTTTTTCTATGGCGAGTAAAACAACGGCACGTAAGAAAAAAATTATCAATGTGTTCTGGCTCTTAGCAGTAGCAGCACATAAGAGATAGCACCAGACCAGACCTGTATAAATAGAAATTCAGAGGGGGGCATACGGCATCGAAATTTTGCAATAGCCACTTCCAGTTTTCGAGTGGGGCACCATTTGTTATTCCAGGCAAAAGGGAGATGGCAATATACGGTTACTCACCGATACGATACCCAGAGCTTCGCCCACTCGTCATGATTCATTTCGTGGAGATGCGTGGTTTTTTTTTTTTTTGCAACTTATTCTCGTGTGTTTTTAGTAGAGCACCATACATTCTTCCAAGCATTGTTTAGTTGCAGGAAATCAGACGTGCACAAAGATTACGCAGTGTTAATGGACGCGGCAAATTCCTTGAATCGCGCCGCAGTGGACCAACTCCGACGTCACTATGTTTTATTTTGCTATTGGTAGCTAATCATTTCATTCATCGTTTATAGCGTAACCAAAAGCCTCTCGTGGACGCGCGCCAGTAAACAGGTCATCAGTATCAACAACGCCCTGCAACGCGCGAGGTTAATGACCGGTAAGCACGAGATCAAAGAAGAAGAAGCGAAGAAGGCGGTCACGAGCGCACGCTCAGCCTCTTCCGTCTGAGGGCGTCGACCAGAGCCGCTTCGAAACGCCTTCTGCTCTCGCCTCGACTCGTGTTAGCTCTCAACCAAGACGACACAGTACGGGGCAAAGTCAAGCCCGAACTACGGGATAGGATACTGGTACCGTGCTCGTCACGGCCCCTCGGACTCCTTTTGAGGGGCCGCGTGTACCAGGACGACCACCAGGTCTGTCCCGACTCACTGCGTAGCCCTCTCTCCTGATTCTTCAGAGACCCTTGGACTCCTGCTGAAGGACCGTGTACCAGGAGGGCCACCGAACCTGCGCGTCACCCATTTTCGCCATCGTCTTCCCAGGCAGTCTAGCAAGCAGCCGCGATGGACGAAGACGCGGACGAGGTTCAGGAGGTCGGGGGCGCGCTGTCGTGGTGCGCGACGCACGTGAGCCCGTGCGTGGCGACGCTGGTGGCCAGCCTGGCGTACGCCAGCCTGTACGCGCTGGTGCCGCACCTGGTGACCACGGTGGTGGCGCCGCGCTGCTTCGCGCCCGACTGCTACGACTTCCCGAAGGAGCTGGCCATGGCCATGGACGCCAGCGTGGACCCGTGCACCGACTTCTACCAGTTCGCGTGCGGACGATGGAGCAAGGTAATAGATTCCCGCCTGCGTACTTGTCACTGAGGCAAAACTGTCGTAATGTTTCACAGCAATGGAAGATAGTGCGCCGCAAATACCTTCATTGTGACATGACGAAAGAGGGAATGAATCGAGGGCTCGTTGCTGCTAAATAAAACCTAATTAAACCAACTGTCAATGAAGCTGAGGGAGAGACAGAGAGAAAGCTTTCTTTTTCAAAACCCAAGTCCAGGTCTGAGCTCTAGGTGATTTTACTGACCTCCCATAATATGGTTAGTATATGGTTAAGAATTGTCCACGGGGAGGTTGTTTAGCCCAGCTGCGCAACCCAGGCCTTCCATGTAAGTATGTTAGAGCGGAGTGAATGGCGTCTGGCATATTGGCTCTGGTGTAGTGCCAGTATGTGTGGGATAGAGTCGGCATGGAACCGCGCACTTGGCAATGAGGTGTATTCGGTTCTTGTTGTATTTTGTGTAGTGTAAAGTCATTCGGCAGATAGCGCGTTTGTGCTTGCCTCAAGATTTCGTCTTCTTTTCTCACAAAAGTATCGGGCGGTCTAGGAAGCTCTCTTCGGGCTATTCGGAGGGATTGCAGGAAGGGCCCTTCGTTCGTGATGGCGTTCTGCGCGGCCCACTGTCGGCCGATAAACCTCAGGCCAACTGTGGGTAGTATGTGAACACCCGGTTATTGAGGCCTCAGTGTGGGTACTGGAGTTGTCCAAGAAAGAAGAGTGACCTGGCATCCACTCCAGGTGGACTAATATAGCGGAACTGTGATGCCCATAAGCAGCGAGTTGAGCCAGTACGTTTGGAGGGAGTTGGCATCGGAGGAAAGCCCGCAGGGCTGCCTGTGAATCTTTCCTGACCATGGTTTCTTGAGAGGCGTGGTCATGATGCGCGATGGTTGCGCTATGGTCAATATTTCTGCTATTGCCATGGAAAGAACGTCATGATGGTGTTTTAAGACTGTTTGACCACGTGGGTCCATGGTTGCTGCGACTGCTTTGCCAGCTCTAAAGCTGGCATCGGCGTGGTATGAGGAGGCATAGGGGACATCATTTGTAGATATTTAGCTGTAGTGTATGAATTGACATAGATGAAAAGGACTTTTCATCTGCTTTAATTCCTTCTCATTTACCCTCACGAGTGAGGTTAAAATTGCGTGAAAAAAATCGAACACATGAGAAAGGAACGAACAAGAAACCACGGGCACATGCTCGTTCCTTGCGCTTGTCGTATCCTTATCACGCAATTTTAACCTAATTCAATGTTGGCACCAACTAGCCCACAAAAGCATCCTTCTAAAGTTGTAGTTCCAAACTGAATAGGCTTCGGATATGTATTGCTGAAGCCACTATAACTGTCCCGCTCAAAGGTGTAAGATCAACGTTTCCGCGGTATAAATGTACATCAAAGATAACAGCAACGACAGATCGGCGCACGACACACGTGCTAAGATCTATGGTAAGCATTGAAATATAAAACTAATAAATAAAATGTAAATGAAAAACACGTTCATAGTTAGCCAGTCAAGTGGGGCGGCCTCGAGAGATCGACTTCACAAAAGCCTCCTTTTCTTCGCCGGAGATAGTTTGATTTTTACGTTTTTATTAACATTGGTAAGTGTCCCCAACCGCAATGCTGCCTAACGCCGGCGACCTGAGAACCGGCCACATTCCGGGCATTCCCAGGTGCACCCGGTGGACACGAACCAGTTCACCAGCCTCCAGCGCAAGATCTTCTTCAGCCTGTACACCGACATCCGGCGCCAGCCGAGCTCGGCGCCAAGCCGCTCGGGCCAGAAGTCGGCGCAGGCGCTGCGCATGTGCGAGGACATCTTCGTGAACCGCGAGGAGAACCTCGAAGGGCTGCGCGCCTTCCTCAGCGACCACGGCCTGGGATGGCCCGACGCGCCGATCGACTCGGTCGAGTTCAACGTGCTCGACGCCCTCGTCGGTCTCAGCCTGGACGCCGACGTGCACTTCCTGTTCCAGATGAAGCTGGTGCCCAACTTCCGGCAGGACGACCGGCTGATCCTGTCGCTGAGCCAGAACCAGGGGCTCATGCTCTGGTTCCAGCACCGGGCCCTGCACCTGCCAGGCGCCGCCCTGGGCAAGACGCTGCTAAAGCTGGCCGCGGCACTGGGCAACCCGGGACTGGACTACGCGACGCTGGTCGAGGACATGGTCCAGATGGACACCGACCTCATGTCCATGTATTTCGAGTTCAAGGAGAAGGACCTCATCGGCTACTCGCAGTTCCAGGTACGACGCTTCGGAATGAAGTGAAATCTTTATTTGTCTCCTCACTATGGAAAGCGAAGGACGTGTAAGGGTAAAGCCGCACGCAGGGGCTCGAGAAAACCCCCCTTACTTTCCACATGACAGTGTGGCGAGAAAACAGTCAATCCTTGACAAGCGCACAGCAGTACAGAAAACATTGAAACACCTTTTTGTAAATGCGCAGGGTAAAAATATATGCAGTATGAATCAGTACCATTTGTGAACCACACTTAGAAAACGGCGAACGGTCTTGCTCCATTTCCTAACATTTGTTTCTGGTATATTGTGATTCAACGTAATCAATAGAGAAACTTACAAAAACAGAATGAAGAGTCATCGATTTATGCAGTAGCGGTAGAACACTAATCTATCAGTGCATGATCGAAATTCAGCAATAGGGCCACATCAGGGCCATGGACGTCGGCAGGGGGGCGCAAAGAGTGATGAGTGGGCGAAGCAGGGGAATCGTTCGGTGTTACCGTAAATCACCCGTGACATTGCCCACTCACGCATGTAAATGAGTGACAAAGCGGTGTACAGTTACATACAATGTTTATTGGTCATTAATGATACGCCGTGTTGAGTTGTGGATTTCGTTTTGCCTTCATTATTACTGCTTTGTGGTCCGTGAAGTGTAGAGCCAATGTTTCTTCGATCGGATCTAGCCTGAAGTTGGCAAAGACGAGGTATATGCACGTTCCCCTTGTGGTTGTTGGTTGTATCCAGCCATACGAAATGCATCGTAGAGTGTATCGAGACGTCATATACTGCACAAGCCGTCTTAGCCGTTTAGCCACCGCTTCCCAAGCTCTCGCCTCCGGGGCTAGCAGCATGTTGTCGGCGTTGCCGTTGAGCCGCCGCTTCCCGCGCCCTCAACACCGAGTCCGCTTGGCGTTCTTGCCGTTTTGCCGCCGCTTGCCGAGCTCTCGCCTCTGGGGTAGCAGCTATTTGTCGGCGTTGCCGTTGAGCCGCCGCTTCCCGCGCCCTCAACTCCGAGTCCGCTTGGCGTTCTTGCCGTTTTGCCGCCGCTTGACGAGCTCTCGCCTCTGGGGTAGCAGCTATTTGTCGGCGTTGCCGTTGAGCCGCCGCTTCCCGCGCCCTCAACACCGAGTCCGCTTGGCGTTCTTGCCGTTTTGCCGCCGCTTGCCGAGCTCTCGCCTCTGGGGCAGCAGCTATTTGTCGGCGTTGCCGTTGAGCCGCCGCTTCCCGCGCCCTCAACACCGAGTCCGCTTGGCGTTCTTGCCGTTTTGCCGCCGCTTGCCGAGCTCTCGCCTCTGGGGTAGCAGCTATTTGTCGGCGTTGCCGTTGAGCCGCCGCTTCCCGCGCCCTCAACTCCGAGTCCGCTTGGCGTTCTTGCCGTTTTGCCGCCGCTTGCCGAGCTCTCGCCTCTGGGGTAGCAGCTATTTGTCGGCGTTGCCGTTGAGCCGCCGCTTCCCGCGCCCTCAACTCCGAGTCCGCTTGGCGTTCTTGCCGTTTTGCCGCCGCTTGCCGAGCTCTCGCCTCTGGGGTAGCAGCTATTTGTCGGCGTTGCCGTTGAGCCGCCGCTTCCCGCGCCCTCAACACCGAGTCCGCTTGGCGTTCTTGCCGTTTTGCCGCCGCTTGCCGAGCTCTCGCCTCTGGGGTAGCAGCTATTTGTCGGCGTTGCCGTTGAGCCGCCGCTTCCCGCGCCCTCAACTCCGAGTCCGCTTGGCGTTCTTGCCGTTTTGCCGCCGCTTGCCGAGCTCTCGCCTCTGGGGTAGCAGCTATTTGTCGGCGTTGCCGTTGAGCCGCCGCTTCCCGCGCCCTCAACTCCGAGTCCGCTTGGCGTTCTTGCCGTTTTGCCGCCGCTTGCCGAGCTCTCGCCTCTGGGGTAGCAGCTATTTGTCGGCGTTGCCGTTGAGCCGCCGCTTCCCGCGCCCTCAACACCGTGTCCGCTTGGCGTTCTTGCCGTTTTGCCGCCGCTTGCCGAGCTCTCGCCTCTGGGGTAGCAGCTATTTGTCGGCGTTGCCGTTTTGCCGCCGCTTCCCGCGCCTTACGTTCGTTTTCATCCATGGCAGAAAGAGAATGTTCCATGGTCGTCATCGTCATTGGATACCTTGCTTATGCTAACGCGCTCATTCTTCGTCATCAGCGTCATCGTCATGGCGTATAGTGGGTACCAGGGATGTGCTGTGCACGCCGCCGCACGCCGACAAGGCTTGGTATTAAGGTGTTTCGTCCCTAAAAAGGGGCAAATGCAAGTTCTCAGCAATCCAGACGCAACAGTCAGCCCTCATCATAGCCCGGCCAGCGAGCAAGCCAGCCAGTGCAGAATAGTGAGGACACGAGAGCTTGCACATGTTTTTTCTCATTTCAGTGTAACTCGGTCGCCTATGGCCTTTAAAATCGCAGATCATCCGTCCATTTCTACTGTTTAAAGCACGGTGACTATGACCTCTTATCCGCACCGCGACCTCTGTCACAGCGGTATGTTTATCAAGTAATAAGGGTTTACATATGCATTCAAATTTCAAACAAACAAAAAATGGCATAGTAGGTGCTTCCCTACTTCGCAAACTTATGACGATTTATGGTGTTGTGGGTACCATGCAAATCTTATTGCAGTAGCCGCCCCAAGATATTTTACAAGGGGCTCTAGAAAGGCCGCTCGTCCAGCTTTCGCTGCGACTATGCTGCGTGTTCGCACAGGCCTGGCGTTTTTTTTTTGTTTGTTTGTTTTCTTTTTTTTTTTATTTACAGCGCCGTAGTTGTCCGCCGCCGCCACCACCGCCGCCGGTGTCCGTAACCAATATCGCACGAAATAAGAAAAATCTAAATAAATAAAAAAAACACCTATAACAGAACGGGAATTGAACCCGTGTCTTCTGCGTGACAGCCCAGCACTCTACCACTGAGCTACGCCGCTGCTTGAAACTGCGCTGCAAACTGACCCTATGCAGGCTTCATATCGGGTAAGGAATCGCGTTAACGTGTGTTGTAAAGCGTTTTAGAACAGTAAAGTAAGAACCAGGCGTCACACAATGTGAATTGCGTAACGAGTGGGGCGTTCAATGCTCCAACCCATTACAAAAGCCTCGGGCAAATTTCTTCATCGTCGTCAGCCACAGCATCAACAAAGTGCACATAATGCGTTTCAAGAGTGTAGCGGGTACCGCGCTTTTCTGAAGAATGACGAATAATGGCATAGTAGACGCTTCCCCACTACACAAAAATTATTATTTATGGCGTAGTGGGTACCATGCAAGTGCGCTTGTAGTAGTTACCCCCCAGAGTGTGTTAAAAAAATTGACCGCAGATCCACGAGGTGAATGATGATGAGATTGGGCGAAGCTCCTGGAAGTAATCATCGGTTAAACCGTGAAATTTGTTCCGTTAATTCACCCGATAAAAATGACGTGAAACGATTGATTAAATGTTTTATCAAACTTTTATTGCTGGTTTCCGTTGTCCTTTCATTATGACCGCTTTGTGGTCGGTGAAATGTAAGCTAAGTGGTTCTTGCACTGGTTGCAGCGGCATCCTTATCCATACGAGCACACACCGACGGCAACGAGCATCGTCAACTACAAACCTGTATCGCGATATGGTTTTGATTATAAAACCATTGCTTTAGAAAACACCTGGCGTCTTTCGTTAAGCAGCTGGCGTCTTTTCGTTTTGCTTTAGAAACATCTGGCGTCTTTTCGTTTTGCTTTTAGAAAACATCTGGCGTCTTTCGTTGGTTTATTTCATCAATCAACGGCGTTTTGAACAAAATTTTTATTGTTTAATCACGCACAGGAGAAATGCCAATGGCTGCTAATGGGGAATGAAAGACAGAAGAATTCGGCTTTTATTAACGCGCACGCTGCGAATTTTTTATTGTTCAACAACGCACAGGACAAATCTCCCACCGGCACCACCTTGGAGGTCACAGCGTAAGACTGGTTACGCACTACGACTACGACTACGACGAGGGACGAACGGGTGCCGCTTTAAGGAGCTTCGCCCCTAAAAGGCTCTAAAAAGGCCGCTCTCCCAGCTTTCGCTGTAGCTGTGCTGCGCGTTCCGCGCAGGCCTGGCGTTTTTTTTCTTCGTTCTTTCATTTGTATGGCTATCACAGCTTCTTTTGGTTGAACCTGCCCCTTGTTTGGCGAGGAATGCGTAACAAACATTTAAACGGCACTGCTCCAAGCATATTTATGTTGTAGTCGTTTGTTAAAGGATAAAATGGAAGCTTAGTTTGTTTGTATCAGCACTTTTCATTGTGCAGGTCACAAGGGAAACTATTTGGATAGACAGCTGAACTCTGAAGTATAACCAGATCTAGCACGGAGGCTTTTCAAGATGGCTCACGCAAGTCTTTCCCTTACATACTTGATGTCCATCCACACCGTGAAACGAAGGTTCCTAACTTCGATATGCTGCCACATGTAAGGAAAAAGAGATGAGAAGAAAGAGAAAACGTTCTTGGGAAGCGATTGGTGTAGTTCTAAATCCTGCGCTGAATGCAGCTGTGTAGCTCGGGTTTCACAACTGTGAAATCTGAGGAAGTACGTATACGTAGCACGGGCACTCGGTGATTACCGTTCGTAGGGTCACTACTGCTCCGTTGACCAAGTCACCGATGGTTTCAGTGTTTGAGGTAAATATGTACGGTTTCCCCTGGCACGAGTACAGTCCTGTTAGGGAGATTCACAAACTCGGTGTGCGACATGCGCGCTTTTTGCTGCGCTTTATCGAGTTCCTGCTTGTTACGGCATTGGAAATACCTGTCGTCTGGAGCGAGTTCGTCAGGTTGTTGGCCCTACCAGACGCAGCATAGAAGCGCCGGTGGGAGGAGCAATCACTTATTCAGCGAAGCGGTGGCGCCACCTCTTGCGCAGCTCGGGTGTCAGCCGCATGTTTCCGAAGCGTTTTAGGGGCGAAGCTCTTTAAGGTCGAGGCTAGTACATCACTCCCCCCGGTGTCCCCCGGTGTAGCCACGCTAGTGCGATGACGATGTCGCTGCCATCACGGCACAGCACATGCAAGGTAACCATTATACGCCATGACGATGATGACGCTGATGACGATGACGACTAAGCGCGTTCCTTACCACACATTCTCTTTCTGCCATCACGGCACAGCACATGGAATGTACCCACTATACGTCATAACTAGAGACCGGATTATAGGCAAATGCCTATTTTTTTCGTTGCGTTCCTATCGCGCCACTTTGATATATGAGCATGAATTAGGAGTAAAGGAGGGTTTTGAAAGTGTTTTTATAGTGCCTATAAATGCCTATTTTTGGGGTTTGTGCCTAAATGGCTATAAGTGCCCATAAATGCCTATTTTCAAAATTGGTGCCTATATGAACACTATTTAGCCTCAAATTTTGCTTTCGAGTACAGTTTGAGACCGTAATTCATGTTACCGGGCAAAATTGACGTTTCGGAACTTTACGGGGTGCAACAACCTAGTTCCCTAGTTCAACAAACATCCGGGAAGCAACCGGTAGCAGCAGTGAAATGGGACGCGCCGGCCACCTTACCCCACCGCACTGACATGGCGCGAGCGGTTGGAGCAGGGGAGAGGAAAAGACGCTATTTCTGCAACCCTAAAAGGGAGCACGTCCCAGCGTGTACAGTGGAATGGGGAGAGGAAAATAAAGGCGGGAAGAGGAGAGGGGAAGAAGAGGAGAGTGGCGTCTATGGCCGAGGACGTGGCGGGCGGCTTTTACCGCCGGTTTTCCAGCCCAGTGTCACCATGGAATTGAAGCACCTCCTTGAAGACTTGGGCGTCGTGGGGGGGCAGAAAACAGGAGGTGCCTGCGCGCAGCAGCAGGAATATGGAGAGCGAATGCGAAATCATGGAGTGCCGTCAGGGGAAAGTAGAAAGTAGGTAAAAAAAATCAGATGTGCACATGGCTTTTGTTTCGTTTGTAATTTGCTCTTTAAGGGCGCTTCGACAGGTCACATGAGAAATTTTAGTCACATACTGGAAGTGTTCGCGTGCCCAATGAAGAGCTTTGCACCACAAGGACTTTTTAATTGGTTCATTACGAGCCGCGAAAGGATGATGCCGGTAGGTGAGCTTGAAACCTTTGCCACTCGCAGCCAAATTCCTTCCCTGCCCTCTTCGGTATCAGAGAAACTCGGAGCCGTAAGATGACATGACGTTCATGCATCAACACGCCATGCGCGCGCAAGATTACACTATGTGCACATGACATGCCCAAGCCAGGTCGTGCGCACAAGCGGTGTTGTATCGTTTCGGCGGTCCCTCTATTGTGTACTGCCTGTTTCTGTGGGATGGATCCGTCTATGCGTTTGGAGAGGCTGGCATGGATTCTGTATCTTTACCGCGACACAGCGCGTTGCACAGCTGGAACTGCTGTAAGGGACGATGCACGAAAATCATGCTAAGCGTTGTCAGGGCTGGCGCCGGCACGATGCGGGAACGGCGAGAACACGAACACAAAAGAAATATAGGCAGCTAAGTCTCGCTTCGCTCTCGATTCGAAGAAAAAACTAAAGAAAAACGCGCACACATTCCGTTTGTATGTTTTAATAGTTCTATTGACTTTCATTCTTCTATTCAAGCAACAGATTGCACAAATTACACATGTAGCTTCGAATAATTCTCGCAGTTTCATGTACTACCATTCCTTTTTGAACTTCACCTCCCTCACATTGGTGCGCGTGCCCGTGAGATAAAGGGCACGAGGCATCCAGTCTGACATTTCACGTCCTTCCGGGGAGCGTAGCGTTGAAAATCTTGGCAGACGTGATCGTTAGCGCAGTGCATGCATTACACTTCTAGCTCGAAACGCTCAAGCCTTGTAAGGGGCCCTTTATGGTGTTCACACGAAGAGGATAAATTGACCCTGCGCTATTAGACCCGGCCAATACGAGGCTAACAGATCCTTCTGGTCTTTTAGCAGTCTGGCTATTGAATCCTGTGCCCTTCCCAGCCATGCCAAAAAGAAGATGACCCAGGAGCGTGTTTATTCGATGGTGGACACTCACTCTAAGAAGAAAGTCGAGTATTTTGGGAGTATTTCTGCTACACAACAATAATCGTCATCTGGCTTGCTCACATTTCCTATCTTGAAAACCCCGCTCTGGGCACATTCCTATCAATAATGCTATGTCACGCCGATAACGCGCGCGGCGTTCGTGACCGGGAAGTGCCGGGACGGCGGTGATAACGCCAGGAAAGTACGCGGGGTAGATGACGATTATAGTTGTGTAGCAAAAATACACCCTTTTTACTCGATTGTTTCTGAGAGTGCTTAACTTACCATTCTGCACAATAAAAGGAGAGACCGTGTTCTGGAAACCGTGCCCGAAAAGGGACCATTGCATGGCTATGTTAAATCATTAACGCCTTTGTACAATCATAAAATATAATATTTGTTTGCTTTCCTGTCGTAGACCAGGTCGCGCACGTCTTTATTCGAAAATTTCAGTTTTTGTAAAAATTTATCGTGCCTATATTTACGATTTTGGGGGCCTAAAACTGTGTTTTTCCTGCCTGTTTTTGGCGCCTAAAACACGATTTTGAGTGCCTAAAAATCCGGCCTCTAGTCATAACGATGACGCTGATGACGATGAAGAAAAAATTACACCATCTCCCGCTAAAGGGAGCCATGTGTAGATGTGAAGCAGCGGGCGCTAGCGCTCACACTGGCGGCGGCGTTGACGCTGGCGCTCATCGCAGCGTTGCGCAGGAGAGAAAACTGGGGAGGCGCAAAGCAGGCAGTGATGGAGCAGTGTTTCCTACTGGAACATGCCAATCGCTGCTAATGGGCAATGAGAGACAGAAGACTCCGACTGGACACAGAGACCCGCACCTCCGCTTTTAGTTAACGCGCACGCTGCGAATTTTCATTGTTCAACAACGCACAGGAGAAATCTCCCATCGGCACCACCTTGGAGGTCAAGATCCATTGCCATATATACGGGGTGGCCAGTGAACGGTTGTGCAGCGCGAGCAGTCGGTTTTATCAACTCGCTTTATCAGTCGGTTTTATCGACTCGCTAGCGAACGCTGCCTGCGTCGGCGCCGCGGGGCGATAGAGGCGGGAGCGTAGGAGAGGAGAGAGAGGGGGGTGACACGCATGCGCAGTGGGAGTGTGAACGCCGTGGGCAGGGATGCGTATAGGAGAGAGGGGGGGGAGCGTAGGAGAGGAGAGGGGGGGACGCGCATGCGCAGTGGGAGTGTAAACGCCCCGGCCAGGGATGCCTGGAGGAGAGAGGGGGGGAGTCTAAGAGGGGAGAGAGGAGGGGAGGCGCATGCGCAGTGAGGGTGTGGTTGCCGCGGGGAGGGATGCCTAGAGGAGAGAGAGGGGGAGAGGAGGTTTTTTTTATTTTTATTTTTTTAAAGGGTTTGCGCATGCGCAGCAAGGGTGGGCACGCGACACACCACCACCACCGGATTAAGCTTCGCCATAAGATGCTTCACATCTAATAAGCGCGTTCCAGACCACACATTCTCTTTCTGCCATGGATGAAAACGATCGTGAACGCGCTCTCGCCCGCGAAAGGCAAAACGGCAACGCTGACAACAAGCTGCTACCCCGGGGTTGAGGACGCGAGAAGCGGCGGCTCAACAGCAAAAACACATTGCATATACTGTACACACGCGTTGTCACTCATTTACATGCACGAGTGGGTAATGTCACGGGTTATTTACGGTAAGAACGATCCCCAGTGCTTCGCCATGATCCACTTCGTGGAAATGCAATTTTTTTTAGCGATTGTAAATTTGTGATTGCGATATTACTTCTCGGTTATTTCTGTTCACTGTATTATTTTAGACCTTGTTCGTTTACTTTAACCCGGTTCTGAGGATTACTAGCCTTATTTCAGGTCTGTACTGAGCACTTGTGAGCATGATCACGCCGCATGAGATCTTCGGCGGACAAGCCGGGCCCTTAAAGTGCTAGGCACTTAATTCCTGCTCATACTCCAGTAGCTCAAGAATCGTATATCCCATGATGTTACATGGTTGCATGATATATGTCCACTTGCGTTTCGCCGCGCGATATCATTCGGTATCCATCACAGGCTAAGGTTGCAGGTGGAAGGCTTAAGCTTATCACATTGAACACAGACGATACACACGCGCATGGGGCCATGTATATATGCATTTCGTATCCGCGTTTTGTCCTAGTCTCTTCCTCGACATATGTTGGGCTCGCTATGCCTAAGCGCTCAATACACGGGCGTTTCGCAAAGTAGCAGTATTAGAGATGAGGCAAGGTATGTGACCGGGCTAGTTGGTATTCCATGACGACGTAAACAGTGCGTGAGACACACAAGGACAAGGATACGCTAGTCATCGGCGGTTCCTTGTCCTTGTGTGTCTCACGCGCTGTTCACGTCGTTAGAGATGAAAGTTGGGCCAGTTGGTTGGATCAAAAAGGAACGAAGGACAAGACAAAGCAAGGACAGGACGCAGATCTCAACTTTAAATCCTTTCCTTGTC
The DNA here is from genome assembly GCA_030522465.1 of Rhipicephalus appendiculatus. NCBI lineage: Eukaryota > Metazoa > Arthropoda > Arachnida > Ixodida > Ixodidae > Rhipicephalus > Rhipicephalus appendiculatus. The sequence goes on along the minus strand of JALIZH010018132.1, from coordinate 1,565 downwards.
CTTTGTTCTTTTTTCCCGCTAATTATATATGTCTCAGGTCGCTTATCCGCAAAGGCAGCGCGGGCGATTGCGACTGGCGACCAAACTGCAACTCAAGGCCGCCGATGTTCACACCGGCTAGTGCGATCATCTGGTCGCCACGCCAAAACGCCGTGCCGTTCACGCCTGCTCGCACCGCCATCGCCTTGCAAAATAAGAGAACAGAGAACAGCCCTGTTCTGGTTCATCTTATTGGTTCACAAGGTTTGTCATATAAGGCCGGCCGACTGAGAAATAGAGCAACGATGGACAGCAAGACACCAGCTTTTAGACCGAAGCGGCTGTTCGCGACAGGTCGCTGTGCTACCATCTTTGTCGCGCGACGTTTAAGAGTTGCCCGCCTGAACGAGCCATATGGCACCTGTTGTGTTACGGGCGCTAAGCGTACTTCATTCACTGGGCGCTGATTGGGTAGAGATAGAAGCCGGCGTTCACGATTGGTGCCGGCACACTCGCGATCGAGGTACAGCCAACATGGACAGTTCCAGTGATGTTCCGTCCTGGACAGAAGAATTCCCTTTCCGAGGCCCGAACATTCCCCATTTCCGGCATTTTTTCCCCGCATACATTGCCAAAAATCCCTGCATATTTCCCTGCGCAAAAAAGTATATATATATATATATATATATATATATATATATATATATATATATATATATATATATATATATATATATATATATATATATATATATATATATATATATATATATATATATAGTGTTCGACGTGTTTCAGGCTCTTCCCATCGCTTTCTCTTTCCTGCCCAACTCAAAGCATCGCCTGTGAGATCGGCTTTTAATACTATACGAAGGAGCTACCTTAGAGCTCGCTTTAAGCGGTATGCGATGCGGAAGGAATGCTGTACATGCTCATGCACACGGCCACTGCATAAGAAGAAAAGTTTATTATTGTTGTTTTTTTTTTTGTTTTTTTTTTTTTTTTTTGTTACTGAGTGACGTGGCGTACATTAATGTGCCTAGCAGACGCTCTGTATCTATATGCACCACCACATTTTGTACAAAAAGCACGTCAACTTTTCAATAATGGTGACTAAATGTTGTGAAATAAAACAAGCTTTTGTGGTGGTATTTAACATTTTATTGACTTGATTAGGAACGGTTCTGCAAACTACCGTTAAGAAAAAAATAAATAAATGTGAAGTGACTAGAATATATATTGACTCGGTTTTTAAAGACTATGGTCTTTAAAAACGAACCTTGAGGCTGTGGTTTGGCGTGCTACATGCGCCAGAAACGATTGCGACATGCGAAAGCCTCATGTCCACAGTCTTTTGAGCGTTATAAAAAAAAAATTTCGCCGCCCCTCAAAATTCCCTGCAATATCGCGAAGATTCCCTTTTTCCCTTTCGTCCAAAATGACTGTCGAAAATTCCCTGAAAAAGGGAAAATTCCCTGCACGGAACATCACTGAGTTCACTTAATGGACTCTTAAGTACTATCAGTGCTGCTTAAGACAGTCATATGTTACTGCTGTCTCGTGCCAAGTGTACAGCATACGATGCG
>JALIZH010018131.1:0-58475 GCA_030522465.1 Rhipicephalus appendiculatus | reverse complement strand
TTTGGCTCTGGCGGCATCCTCAGCCTGCAAGGCAGCCATGAGCTGATCCTCAGGGGCCGTGCTTAGCAGCGCAGCCTGCCAATGACAACCACTTTCGGCCATGTCGGGGCACCTTCCCATACCAGCCACTACAGCCTTATATTTTTTAGTTAATAATGCGTCGTACAGGCCGAAAAAGGAAGTTAGGAATTGTTTCGCTTGCATTTAAACGAAAATTGAAACCTGAATCAAAGCACAATTTTGGTTGGTGACGCACTTTGAGGCACAAATCAAGTTTTTCACCACCAGCACCAATTTTCGGCAACAATACAACTCTCTTGAAATTCCGTAAAAGAATAACCTTAGGTTGATTACTTTACTAAATTAGCATGCTAATATTCTGGAGCGTTCTGTACAATATATATAATAGATGTTTTGTTTTCTAAGTACAAGTTAATGTAACTACCACAATATTTAGAGGGTTCGCTCCAAAGCACTATATGCCGTTTAAAAAAGTATTTATAAGAAACATGCACCCTTGTATTTATATAATCCAGGACGCCTCTAGTATACATGAAAAAAGCTTTTTATATGTCGAATACATTGGCTTTCGCCGTGAAAGCTTGTTTTCTGTCTGATTCTATGGCATCGACAATTTATAGTGTATTGATGTGAGGATGTCTGCATAGGTTCCAGATTCCTGTAGACAAAATGCTGCCATATGATTGGTTTACCCAATGTACTAGAAGTGAGAACGGTCGTCCAATATATAGCAAGGTCTGAGACCGCACTGGTTGCTGTAGTTCGTGGTTCAAACTTTATGTCTGAAGAACTCAAACGCCACAAAAGAGAACAGTGGAACAGAGAGCACTCTCGCCGAAAGTGGGTACAGTAATATACCACTTGCACGAACGTCCATTAAACGAACATTTCATTTGCACAAACCATATTTTATAAATACCCCGCCGAAATGTAATTTGACCCAATGCTGACGAATTTAAGTTAAACGAAATACATGTAAGAGTGTGCTTCCGTACTAAAAACATATTTTGTAACGCCATACAATGGCTCCTGCGTCATAGCCATCAGGAATCGTCTGAACGACTGGGTACAGACACCGCTTTGGCTTTTGAGAACTACGTCACCTGTGAGCCTGTGACTGTCACGTACAGACGTGCGCCACTCTATCTACAGAAGAAATCTTAGTGAGCGTTCTATCTCAAACAGAAGAAGAGGAGGAAGAATAAGTAAACCTTTGAGTGAAGCACCAAGAATTTCAGCCAAAGAAGCAGTGATGTACTTGGAAATCGTTAACCAGTATGTTGCGCCGAATAAAGTTTATAATAGCTTGGTACAATCACTCAATTCCTGATCACTGCATTTATAAGTGCGCAACTGCAGCAAAAAGCTTACTGTATTCTTCAAAACATGCTAAATCAGTTGAAATTGAGATTAAAATAAGCACTATTGCTAATAAAAGGGTTCAACTTTCATTTCAGCATCTGATGATTTCTTCAACTTCTTATAAGAAGTTGCAACAGCTATTTCAGTTCAGCGAGCATGCACTTACAGAAATTTTTTTATTGGTCCTCTTGAATTACGTTCTAGTGAAGTTTCATTGTACAATATTAAATGATACCAACTCACCAAACAAGAGAGAGTATTGACTCTTCGTGGAATGATGTATGACAGTTAAGGCTTTGCCAAGCTAAACTGCGCCCAAGAGATAGTTTTGTTTCTGGCTCTTTCTTCGTCCATTTTTTAGGTACGCGCTGTCCTACTTCATCCAAAATGTTTCCCGAAAAGTTCAAATTCTGAACTACTTAGAACATGTCTACCAATGATGCTTGTAGCATACATCCCACAACGCTGAAAGAGCATTTTATTGTATTCTATCGTCGTGCTTTCGGTAGATTGAATGACAGTAAACGCTTTGCTTGCTATAGTCACACTCACGCCAAGGCTGGCAAGTTGTGTTTTATCAGGGGAGCTCTACCTTGAGGATAAAGCTTGCGAAAATGTTACGGCAAAAGTTCAAACATTGAACTTTTTCGGACATATTACCGTTGATGTCTGGCGCTTACATCGTAGAACGCGAGAGGTGCACTTTATGTTATTGTATAATAACTGCTTTCTAAGAAGCACAGAATGTAAACAGTACAAAGTTCACCTTGTTGGCTCCAACGCCATTTGAGCAAATAATTATGAGGGTATAAGAGAACAAATATTCATACGTCATTTGAATAAATATTTTTTGAGAAAATTTTCTTTTGTATAAATGTGATCTTGTATGCCACTAATATGCATAAAAATAGTTTTTGCAGGTCGCAAACTTCGACTGTCGACGCGAAAACTTTGTCTCATTTTTCAGCGTCGACAGTTTGTCTTGTACCGATGTGAAGGTGCCTGTAAAGACAGCGCAGTCATCTATACATAATGCTACCATGTCACTGGTAGAACGAAACCATCAAAGGTGGCAACGTGTTTCGAAAATGTGGGATGGCGTGCGACGGCGCTAAATGATGTAGATTCATGGTGTAACACCGTTAGGTGTCAAAAACGCAAACAGCACAAAAGAGGAACATGCCACAGAGCAACCTCGTCTAAAGCAGGTGTAATATCAGCAGATACCAAATCGCCAGACAAGAACTACTATTAACACATAGTACTATGATGTATGAGAGCGCAGACATTGCCAAACTAAACTGCGACAATGAGAGTTTTAGGGGCGAAGCTCCTCAGGGTGTGGGTCTGTCCCTCCTCTGTAGTATGTAGTAGTAGGTAGCCACCGTAGGTAGGTCATATGTGATGATGTCACATATGGCCCCACTACCGTGCCACATGTGACATCACCACTTTCCCTGCATTTCACCGACCACAAAGCGCTGATAATGAACGGACCACGTAGACCAACAGTACAATAAAAGTTTCAATATATACATGGTGTTTCACACTCTTTATATGATGTACTGGGCGAATTTCACGGAAGTTTCACGGTTTACCGATGATTCCCTCCGGAGCTTCGCCCCACTCATCATTCACCCCGTGGATATGCTGTGATTTATTTTTTGTTCTTGGCTTTATCTTGATCCTTTGTATAAGTGGGTGTTGTCCTAAGGAATTGGAAATGTTGGCGGAGAAGTTGAAACCCTGTACTATTTCCAAGATAATTATCGCTCATGTTTGTAGCATACATCAGACAAAGCAGAAAGCTTTTTTATTGTAGCGTATCGGCGTCGATTTCTAGCCAATCACCTAGAATTCTAGCCAATCACCTAGCGTGATTAAGCTCTACAGTGGAAGCTTCACTAGAAAACAACACTGCCAAGATTTAATTTAGTTGACAGAATAGATGGATGCTGACTAGAAACCACCTTCCTAGGGATCGGATGCTAAACAGTCAAAACGCTGTATTCTCTCGAGGCCACTGTAATCTGCGTACGCCATCTGCAACTCCAAACAGCAGTACGTCTCAGGGCCACTAACGCCATCATCCCCAAAGGCGACGCTGCCTGGCAACGAGAAATCTCTGCACCTGTGGCTCTTAAGCAATCGAGCCATCCTGGCTAAATGTGAGTGTTATTTTGACAGTATCGAAACTCAAGCTGCAGAGCATGAAGTGTCTGTCACAATGATTACCTTCATTTGATGATATAGCAGCATATGGAACTAGTGATGCTTTAATTACGCTGGTTTTTTGATGCTCCACTGCTCCTTGCTTCCTCTTCCATGGAGCCAAGGAGTCATTGCTTGTTTTCTGGAAGCTACTGCCACTCCTCGTTCTCCACGAGGCCGTCTAGGAGGTCTTCGAAGTGAAAAATTTTGCGTCCATATTTCTGCAGATTAAAGCTTTCAACAGGCGAATTCAATTATCCCTTACCGAGCAGTTGGGAATCTGCATTTTACATTTGTTAAGGGGATTGCGCTGAAAGCGCTGTCACATGTTAAATCACCAACATGACCAGCAAAAGCAAGGACAAAGCGAGCAGTTGCGTGGATTCCCGTGTTGCGCTATGGCCTGATTTGCAAACGGAAGAATCATGGTTTAGTGAGAACTCCTCATCTTTACGTGCAGTAGACATTCTAGGATAGTTTAAGACATTCTAGGATAGTTTAGTCCTAATCCTTACGCGCACAGGCGATCGTTTGTTTGCGGCAGGGTTTAGGCAGCTACTAGCCATGCGCGCGGGGCTTGATTACGCCACCGCGTTCTGCTTTTGAAGTCGAAGGTGAAGCGTCCTCCAAGTATTTTTCAATTTACTTTATTTCAACCACCCTGATTCGTCGTAGCACCACTTTCGGCGAAACACAGTGCTCAGATCCGGAAAGCTAGTGGAAACATACGAATGAGTTGCCCTATTGAACTAATCGGACTTCGACAAGAGGCATTGCGACGTTTATTTCACCCTTAAGCCAACTCCGGCGATTTTTCGAGGTCAATGAATCTCAATGAAATTCGCTGGGTTCGTTCCTTTGCACATTTCCGTCATTTATGCCAAATTTCAAGCCTGAGAGATGCGCTGATTGTGTGAAAATGAATTTTAAAGATTGTCTGCAAACGCCCACCCGGCTTCCCACAATTATTGGCAACATTGCGTGTGTGACGTGTTGGTTTGCCGGTCGACGGAAGTGACGCAGCCGATGGGTTCGCTAACTTTGGCCGCTACAGCGTATATTTTGCTGGCCACAAGGCGACGGTGTTTGATCGGCGTTTCGCTGGTTTGGCGCGCGATTTACTGTTCTCTGTGGAGGAGCACGTGATATTCCGCACTGCGGGACCAGCATGCCTTGTACGACTTCCGGTTTGTAGCAAACTACTACGTCATACGTAGACAGTATACTCGGTTGGGTTTCGGTTTCGGTATTGCGCGTTTTTGCTTATTAAAAATTATTTTCGAATTTGCTGAGCATTTCAGCTATCGGACGCGTGACAAGAGTGTTTCAGGAACATAAAAGCACCATTACCCTGACACGGTAAAAAAATCGCCGGAGTTGACCTTTAAAGATATGGCGCTCCTATGTGCTTTGAGAACAGAGACGCCCATCTGACAAACTGGGATCTATTTCGCGCCGCATTCCTTGACACCTTCACAAACGTTGCCCGCAACAAAAGAGCTGAATACCCGGGTGAATACCGTGCGTAGAGCTCCGGAGCGAGAACATCGGGATGTACTCTGAAGAAATAATTCCTTGTTCCGCCACGCCGACCCCGTCATATCTGAGGGAAAAAATAGTTCACTTTCTCATGAGGGGAGTGTAGGAAATGTTCGCGCTCTTGGGCGCAACCCACGAAAGATCGTCTCGAATTTCGTTGAGGATGCTACAACAATTACAAATTCGGAGCAGGCAATACAAGAGCCGCATGGCCACGGTCAAGCGCTTTCCTCCGAAATTCTGAATTTTTTTTCCAAGTGTAAGTTGTATGGTATCTCGCGTCACCTAGCCCCTCGCGTAGCTGCGGTTTGCGCGTGCAATGCAATAACTCGGCCACGCACTCACCTTGTCCTAACCACTCTTCCGCTGCACCGGAAGAGTGCTTAGACAAAGTGAGTGCACCGATTTTTCCAGCGTGGAATACAATAACTCGGATGGGAGAGAGAAATAGTACTTAGAGACAACAGAAGAAATAGGAAGATCGGCAAAGAGAGACAGAAAGGAACGAAATATACACAAACATAGAAATAGACACAGAGAGAACGAGACAGAAAGAAGCAACACAAAAAGAGATAGAAAAAACAGAGACCCAGAAAGAAACAGGAAAAAGAGATAACAAAGAAAGACAAAGTTCGAGAAAAAAGGAAGAGAGAAAGAGAAGGTGAGCAATGGAGAGATTGAGAAAGGGAAGAAAGAGAAAAAATATAGGAATAGCCAGAAAGGAATAGAGAAAGAGGGAAGAAATAGAAAGAAACATATGCAAAAAGAGACAGGATGAACAAGAAAGAAGAGCGAATGGTAAAGAAAGACAGTAAACTAATGAGAAACAAAGAAGGCCATCCAGCTTCGCCGGTGGTTTCAGCCTTGCACGCCTTTGCAAGCTGCGCACAATTTCTCATCATAGGAACAAAAAAGAAGCGCCGACCAAAACACAATTGTAGAAAAATTCATTAACGTTTCAGATTCCACACGGAAGCGTTGGTCATCAAACTGAGACGTTCAGCTTAAATACGCATCAGTGATCGCTTCAGGCATCTTGCGCATATCGGTGGGAAGTTTCCGCCATTTCGATTAGGCGTGATACCGGATGTTAGGATAGTTGGACATTCCAATAATTTCACTTTATCCATTTCATTTCCTTGGGAATAAATGAATTCTGGCTTCAGTTGAAATCATGATGAATCTTCTGCATGCTCAGCCGACCTCGCCGGAACACGCTGACTCCGTCGACGTCGACGACAACGGCAAAAGAAGTTCAAGAGTGTCCATTTAACTGCTACTGCAGTGAAAAAAAACAAGTTCACGCAAATTCACACGAACAGTCTCCTGCGTGACAGGAGGACCAAAGTGAGGGCAGACGGCGTTAGGCGATCAACTTAGTCGGTTGACCGGTCTCGAGTCTTGACGCTCTGGTACACGGTGCAGGACTCGTAGCTGCGGACTTCACACAGCCACTGACATCACCTACGGTGCTTCTCTTCCCCAAGGCTCCATGTTTGTTGTTTGTCAACCGTCTCTCTGCCAGGTCACTTCATATTATCAAAGACTGACTCTCCGTTGGGTGAGCCCGGGTCGGTCTAAACTGACGCCTTGAGAAGACGCCACGCTGATCAGCGACTGTTATCAGTACATCATTTCTTTTCCTAGTTTGCTTTGTTTTTCTCCCATATTTTCTAAAGTGCCGCTCTAAACCCACAAGCAGCCGCGTCAGTTTAGTTGCGCTGTCTACGTTCCCAACCAGAAGACCAGAAGACCCTAAGAATCACATTTTCCTATCACACCAGACCTTGCTATACTTCGCGAGACCTTGACAAAATATAACCTGACGTAATAAGTCGCCTTTTGCGACAACATAGCGGGGCCATGACACCAAGTCATAATGCTGATGACGTCATCGCATCACGTCATGAACTAACATTATCAATTAGTCAAAATTGGCCAGATCCCGCCAGGTTCAGGAAGGGGCAAATGCAACTGGCTCAGAACTTCAAATAAACTTATTGTCTCCAAAGAAGATGGGCGTAAAACGCGCGGCCCACGCACGTCAAGCTAGCGACCAGAATCGCACTTAACTCTCTTCGTTGCACACTTTCTTATTGTATTATTAGGTATGTTCGTAAGCCGCCCAGGGGCGACTGGTCTCAAGCATGTCTTCTTCAGGCGCCCCACGGGGCCAGCATGTCTTCGATCATAACCGCGGATAGAAAAATGTATATTTCCGAATCGGCATTTAGATTTCAGCCGTGCTCTACATCAGTATGATATGTGTCTTGAAACCTGACGTGAAATCACTTTCATAAATGACTGACACGTAAAACATTGAAAAGCCATTCTCTAAATGGCAACGCTTGCCGACATTTTTTTTCAAGCTGGCTCCTCCCCGCATCGATCTTCTTAACCTCCCCGCTCCTTGCGAGATGCTAAGGTTTGTGACAGTGGCACCCAGACTAAGGTGAGTTTGAGAGCCCTGGCTTAGAGTATACGCTTTCGCTGTTCTGTCTTTAGCGTTAGCTTAACGGACTGTCACAGTTGATGTAACATGGATATGAGCAGCAGCTAACATAAAACCGGTTTCGGAGAAATTAATATAATAATATAATAATAATAAAATAATAATATAATAATAATAAAGCATTAATATAATATTTCGATTGAGTGTACACAGTAATGTGTTTTCTTTTGAGCAGCAATTTCATTGTTTTGTGTATAGATACTGAACTTTGTATTCCGCTACGCGTATTTTTATTTGGTGAACACATTCAAAATATTTCATTTGTGTGCAGATTAGAGACGAAGCCGGTAACTAAGGGAAAAACAGTTGCGGGTTCGTTAACTCAATCACCCCTAACGAGGCGTCTAATTTAGCAGGCGTTTTGGGGAGTAATGTAACCACGGATCCTAGTCAACGGCGTGGTTTTGACTTTCTAGCATGCCTAGCCGAGCGTCACTAAGCCGTTTCTACGGAAATAGGGATCTTGGTGGTTGAGCCTATTCCGGGAGTAAGGATACTTAGGGTCCTAAGTTAGAGAGATAGTCTCGCCCGTTAGAGGCAATGCGCAGGTTAGAGGCATTGCACCGAGGGTAAATTGGCAGGCGCTTTTTCTTCTCTGTGTCCGGCCACAACTTTCTATTCAACTTTTGATCTTTTCCATCCTTTTGTCTCTTCCATTCACTTTAGTTTTCCTCGCGGCAAGGGTTAACCTTATATGGGTACCTAACCTTGGCTACACCATACATGTTTAGAGTTACAGCTGGCGCGTGCCTTTCCTTCGCTTCCCGTAGCCTCTCCTGGTGGGGAGGCTGATCGCCCCCCGACAAGCTCGGGCACCAATGTGAGCCATGGGATTGTCCTGGAAAACAGACAACTTCGTCAAGTACTACGTTATCCACAGTGAAATTTCGACCAGAAAGAGACTACCATGTGACCATTGCTGCTATATATATACCTCACGCAAACTGTTTACAATGCATATGAAGCCATAAAGATGATATATGATGTATATACCGTGCCTATTGTATTTTAAGTACATTGCATTTGGGCATTTATACTTTACACAAGAGATACTGAGCGTTTTGCGATGTGTCTAGATGGGGATCGGCGCATTGTCGGGCATTCAAATAATTTTAGATGTGAAGCATCTTATGGCGAAGCCTAATCCGGTGGTGGTGGTGGTGGTGTGCCGCGTGACCACCCTTACTGCACATGCGCAAACCCTTTCAAAAGTAAAAAATAAAAATAAAAACCTCCTCTCCCCCTCTTTCCTATGGGCATCTCTGCCCGCGGCAACCACACCCTCACTGCGCATGCGCCTCCTCTCTCCCCCTCCTACGCTCCCCCCCTCTCTCCTCTAGGCATCCCTGCCCGCGGCGTCCACACTCCCAGTGCGCATGCACGTCCCCCCCCTCTCTCCTCTCCTACGCTCCCCCCCTCTCTTCTCTAGGGATCCCTGGCCGCCGCGTCCACACTCCCCACTGCGCATGCGCGTTCCCCCCCTCTCTCTCCTCTCCTACGCTCCCCCCCTCTCTCGCCTCGCGACGCCGCCCCTAGGCGGCGTCTGCTAGCGAGTTTCTTGGTTGAAAAAACCGACTGCTCGCGCTGCACAACCGTTCACTGGCCACCCCGTATATATGGCACTGGATCTTGACCTGCAAGGTGGTGCCGGTGGGAGATTTCTCCTGTGCGTTGTTGAACAATAAAAATTCGCAGCGTGCGCGTTAACTAAAAGCGGAGTGCGGGTCTCTGTGTCCAGTCGGAGTCTTCTGTCTCTCATTGCCCATTAGCAGCGATTGGCATGTTCCAGCAGGAAACACCGCTCCATCACTGCGTGCTCTGCGCCTCCCCAGTTTTCTCTCCTGCGCAACGCTGCGATGAGCGCCAGCGTCAACGCCGCCGCCAGTGTAAGCGTTAGCGCCCGCTGCTTCACATCTACACATGGTTCCCTTTAGCGGGAGATGGTGTAATTTTAAATGCGAAGCATTTCTTAGCGAACTTCGGCGAGTTTGAGCGTATCTATCTATCTATCTATCTATCTATCTATCTATCTATCTATCTATCTATCTATCTATCTATCTATCTATCTATCTATCTATCTAGCCGCCTACGACTTTGTGCTCTCCTGGCCGTATCGTTAATGGGATTTATACCAAATTTGGTATGGCATAACATGACCGTATGACGAACATAAATGGCTGGTCATATCATGAAAATCATGAATAAATTGTCATGAAAAGTATGATTTACATGCCACGCTCATGGGGCGTTCGCGGCCGTTTCGTTAGCTTGATATACACCAAATTTGGGATTGAGTGACGTGACTGTATGACGAACATGAATAGCAGGTGGTAATATGCAAATAAGGACGTGCATGTCATGAACAACATGATTTGGTTTACATGCCACGCTCATGGTGCGCTCGCGGTCGTTTCGTTAGCTTGAGATAAACCAAATTTGGTATTAAGTGACATGACTGTATGAGGAACATAAATGACAAGTGGCAATATGGAAATCATGACATGTCATGAGCGACATGACTTGCATGCCACGCTCATGGCGCGCTCGCGGCCATTTCGTTAGCTTTATATACACCAAATTTGGGATTGAGTGATGTCACAGTATGACGAACATAAATGACAAGTGACAATATGGAAATCATGACATGTCATGAAGGACATGACTTGCATGCCACGCTCATGGCGTGCTCGCGGCCGTTTCGTTACCTTGAGATACACCAAATTTGGTATGGAGTGACATGACTGTATGACGAACATAAATGACAAGTGGTAATATGGAAATCATGACTTGTCATGTGCGTCATGACTTGCATGCCACGCTCATGGCGTGCTCGCGGCCGTTTCGTTAGTTGAGATACACTAAATTTGGTATCTAGTGACATGACTGTATGACGAACAAAAATGGCAAGTGGTAATACGGAAATCATGACTTGTCATGAGGGACATGACTTGCATGGCACGCTCATGGCGTGCTCGCGGCCGTTTCGGTAGCTTGAGATACACCAAATTTGGTATTGAGCGACATGACTCTATGAGGAACATAAATGACAAGTGGCAATATGGAAATCATGACATGTCATGAGCGACATGACTTGCATGCCACGCTCATGGCGTGCTCGCTACCGTTTCGTTAGCTTGAGATACACCAAATTTGGTATTGAGTGACGTCACTGTATGAGGAACATAAATGACAAGTGGCAATATGGAAATCATGACATGTCATGAGCGACATGACTTGCATGCCACGCTCATGGCGCGCTCGCGGCCGTTTCGTTAGCTTGAGATACACCAAATTTGGTATTGAGTGACATGACTGTATGAGGAACATAAATGACAAGTGGCAATATGGAAATCATGACATGTCATGAGGGACATGACTTGCATGCCACGCTCATGGCGCACTCGCGGCCGTTTCGTTAGCTTGATATACACCAAACTTGGTATTGAGTCACGCGACTGTATGACGAACATAAATGACAAGTGGTAATATGGAAATCATGACTTGTCATGTGCGTCATGACTTGCGTGCCACGGTCATGGCGTGCTCGCGGCCGTTTCGTTAGCTTGAGATACACCAAATTTGGTATTGAGTGACATGACTGTATCACGAACATAAATGACAGGGCCTAACATGTAAAACATGACATGCCAATTATGTAAAGCATGATTTGCTCGTTCCTGGCTGCTTCGCATTACATCGATTCCCACAGTGCGTGGGATCTGCCGGCTTTTTAGCCATCACTTCCCATTGAACTACTAGATGAAAGATGTGTACTTGAAATGGTGACAAATTTGCATGAAACTTTGGAAAAAAAATAGTTCAAGTGAGTATCGCATATTGAAGCAAAGGAAAGCCACTGTGAAAAACTAACCAACCTTGTAGCATGTGGAGATAGGCATTTCTCAGTTAGGGCCCATCAAACAAGGTGCATGCTCTTAGGTGTTGATTCAGATGACGACCTCATAGATAACAAATACAAGCAGCTCTTGAACGAATGGGAAGACAAACATGTTATGCGTGTACAGCAGATCAAAATCAGGCGTAATGACAAGGAACTTCCAGGAAAACAAATAATGCTCGAGTTTGTATCCTCATACATAAGTATCATGACACCTACTGCGTGAACAAGTGCGCGTTGCACGTCACATATGGGTCTAATCATGACCGCCTTATTCTACCGTACAAGTGAGCCGCCAGACAGGCTCACGTATTGAAACGAGCAAAAAACTACAGCGCATCAAGTAGTGGGCCACACGACGGCGCTTCCTGAAAGCAGTCGGCTTTTATCTAGCAACAATTTGTGGCTCTGTGGGTCGATCAATAGAACACTGTCAATGTATACTGCGAAAACCAGCCTCCATCTACATATTTAACTCAGTATGCCATTGGTGAAACTTTCGAACAAAACAGTAGTAGTGTCGGCGACGAGACTATCATCGCTATGCCGGTTTTCGGGGATGCAACCCGATGTCAATATCTCCCTTCCTAAAATAACAAATGATTTCCAGCTAGCATAGACGCTCTCGAAGGAATTTTGATGGCAGACGAATAATTTCAGAGCTTTTTTAAAGTATACGTAGAGGTTAGATGACATTAGATGACGGAGCAGAGAGCTGTATAATAAAAGAGATAGAAAGAAAAAAAAACATTTTACGACGTGATCAGTGCAAAGTCGTGGTTATAGGGAACTTAGCACGGTGGTGCGCAAATAAACGAAAACACTCAGAAAGGAACATTAAACATGGCGCCAACTATCAACTCAAAAATTATTGAAACAACAAACATATATATATGCGGTTAGAGCTCTCTGGTGTTCCTTTCTGAGTGTTTTCGTTTATTTGCGCCCCACCGTGCTAAGGCGAGTTACCAACTCGCCCAGCAATGCGTACTTCTGGATTTATAGTGAAGTTGCTTTTGTCACAAAGCGTGAATGGGTACTGTTTTAACAGTGAGGTGGTTTAAGCCAACAGTAAAGACTTTGGTGTGCACAAATGTGTGCCAAAAGCTGTCATTATTATGAAAGGGTTATTGCCCCAGAAATTGGGTAAATCCGACTACTCAGCGATGGCCCACTGAACAGGAAGAAGGCATCAGGCAGGCGGCAAACAGTAAACAGACGCAACCAGTAATTGAGAAAAACTTTGTAATTCATGGGAATGAAGCCGGTGTTAAACAGCGTGGGCCACACATTTGACCTTCGCTGGATCATCTATACGCAGTGCCCCAGCGGTGCGTAGAACGATGTACTTGAGAAAGTAAAGGTAATGGCGGCTGCGAGAAGTCCCACAAACGGTAGAAGCCTCACGTGAACGACGACGTGTCCGTAGACCTAAGGGAGATGGGAACCCTAGGCTTCAGTGCGACTCTTTAGATCGCTAGAGTTTTTAGATTAATGTCCTGTCTGTGACTGTGTGTGGTTTAGCTAGAACCTGTCTATGCTGACAAGCAACCTCAAAACAACCTAGTATCACCTAGCTAAACCTAGCAACAACCTAGTAGCAAGCGAGCATCACCTAGCTAAAGCCTAGGAACAACCTAGAAGCCACCAGATTAGAATTCAGAGTCGTCCAGCTTCACTGTTTCAAGCCTTTTGCAACTTAGTGCAAGCGTAGCCATTAATGTTGATCATTAACAGTTGATAAGGTGGAAAGATGGCAAACAATCTTTTGTTAAAAAAACAACACAAAAAAGGCCGTCAGATCCCATGCACTGTGGGAATCGATGTAATGCGAAGGAGCCAGTAAGGCGCAAATCATGCTTTACATAATTTGCATGTCATGTTTTAAATGTTAGGACCTGTCATTTATGATCGTCGTACAGTCACGTCGCGCAATACCTGCATGTCATGTTAACTTGTTACGACCTGTCATTTATGTTCTTCACGTCGCGTCGCGCAATACCAATTTTGGTGTATATCAAGCTAGCGAACTGGACGCAAGCGCACCATGCGCGTGGCATGTAAATGACGTTGTAGATGCCATGCATGCGAAGATTTTCACGTTACCACCTGACACTTATGTTCGTTATACAGTGACGTCCCGCAATACCAGTTTTGGTGTATATCAAGCTAGCGAAACGGCCGCGAGCGCGTCATGAGCGTGGAATGCAAGTCATGTCGCACAAGACATGTCATGATTTCCATTTACCACTTGTCATTTATGTTCGTCATACACTCATGTCACTCAATACCAAATTTGGTGAATATCAAGCTAACGAAACGCCCGCGAGCGCGTCATGAGCGAGGCATGCAAGTCATGTCACACATGACAAGTCATGATTTCTATATTACCACTTGGCATTTATGTTCGCCATAGAGTCACGTCACGCAATACCAAATTTGGTGTATATCAACCTAGCGAAATGGTTGTCAGCGCACCATGAGCGTGGCGTGTAAATAATGTTGTTCATGACATGCACGTCATTATTTGCATATTAGCACCTGTCAATTATGTTGGTCATTCAGAAAAGTCTCATCGTATCAATTTTTTGGATATATCAAGTTAAGAAAACGGCCTCAGGAGCACTTCGGCCATGGCATGTAAATCGTACTTTTCATGACAAGTTATTCATGATTTTAATGATATGACCAGCCAACTATGTTCGTCATACTGTCATGTTATGCCATACCAAATTTGCTATAAATACCGTTAACGATACGGCCAGGAGAGGACAAAGTCGTAGGCGGCTAGATAGATAGATAGATAGATAGATAGATAGATAGATAGATAGATAGATAGATAGATAGATAGATAGATAGATAGATAGATAGATAGATAGATAGATACGCTCAAAGTCGCCGAAGTTCGCTAAGAAATGCTTCACATTTAATAAATTATGTTGGAGATGGCCGATTCAGATCCTTCAGCAGTCAGTACATGGCGAGGTTCGGCTGAGCCGATAGCGTCCACGTATAGCACACGTCATGGCCCTCAGGGTCCGGACAGCACCGAGACCCGACCACTAACCACGGCACGCACCACGGACAACATGGGCACATCGTCGTTGTCTGTTCCTTTTTCTGCAGCGTCCCTCTGGCGGTATTCCTACACTACACTGCCCCCCCCCTCGCACTACGCAGCCGACGGCACTAAACCACGGTAGCTTGCTGCGACGACGCGCCCAGTGGCAGAACAACCTTCGGAACAGCTGGTGCACCCAGTGAGAATGGATAGAGGTGCAATCAGAGCAGGAAGTGGAGCTCCAGCATCGAGGTCTTCCAGGAACTTACGGGTCTTAAACGTTTCGAGGTCTTGCATGATGCCCCGCAGTTCGGACGCCTGCCAGGTGGTCGTCCTTACAGGTGCCTTATATGCATCATTAAACTCGTAAGTTTACCGTCCGCGTCTTCGAGATTTGGTGAGACCTGATGATACTTCCCGAGACCAGCGTCAGCGACAAAACAGATGCAGAGAAATTATAAAGGTAGCTCGAAAGTCATGTGATACTGAAGTGAATGTGTGGGCGCAGTCGGCTTACCCAAAGTCACATCAGCTCTACGTAGCATGACGCCGTTAATCAAGTGACGCATGAAATTTGTGACGTCATGATGACGTCGCAGCAGGACGTCGTCCCTTTGTCAAAGGTCAAAGGGACGACAGAGGCTGTTCTTAGCCATGCGAGGTGGAGAAATCCTGTAGTGCCTCGTCTCACAGGCGTAGCCAGGGGGGGGGGGGCAATGGGGGTTGTTTAAACCTCTGGAAGCTTTCATCTTTGCACGTGTGTATATACATGCACGCATAGGTGAGCACACCTGAACATACATACACTATAGTTGAACCCGCCCCATCAGAAAAAAAATAAACCAGCATCGCTTCGCGGACACCAATGAAACAGCGAAGGTGGTGGCGTTCCCTTCGTTAGGCGAACGCATTTCTATGTTTTCCAAGCCTTTGAGACAGGTTGTATCGCTGCGCTTTATTAAACGCTATTCATTATGCTTTGTGGCGGTAGTACCCTTTTATTGTGTATTGACCATGGCACTCTTACACAAGGGGTAATGCAAGGGTTTCAAATAGGCCTTCGCTTAAAACGCCGCGATGCGTTGTATCACTTCTCTTTATTTAACGCTTTCGGTAAGCTTTGAGGTGGGAGTACAGCAAAGATTTTCTTATAACCACAACGTATCATGTTACAGTGACACCCCGTTCACTTAGGGTTGGCTTTACGGCAGTAATGAATGCCCTAGATTGCAGTACTTTTTCTGTCTCTTGAAATTTGTCAGGTCAAATGTTATCCGATGAGAGCTGCGAGCACGCAGTCGCTCTTCTGAAAGAAAGGTTTGGACGATGAAGTTTCTTCTTTTCGTTTTCAACTGCGCAGGTATATAATGCGCGGTTGGCGAATAAACTTTTTTTTAACACGAAAGTGTTTTATGCCGGGGTCCACCAAGATTTGAGTGACGTATTTCCGTCACGGAAATGACGTCGAAAAAATACGCATGATCAGAAGACAAAGAAAAAAGTTTTGTCAACGGGACTCGAACCTACGACCTCTTGCTCCGCGACGAGAGATGCCGGGCACGGTATCCACTGCGCCACGGTCACATACTCTGTAGGCTTTGGAAAAAGCCTTTTATATCTACCACTATCCTGTCACGGTGCTCTTGCTAAAGTGAAGTAATGCATTATGACCGTGAAATGCACGATTAATTCTTTGAAAGCGTCGTTTCTACGCGTTCGTCCCATTCGGCGGGTTTCGAATAGGAAAAGTACAATTTTGTCGACGCATTAACACACTGCCAGGTGGCGACCTCACCCCTAGCGTCGCGTCTTCCTCGCTCATAGCATCCGTCAATACCAAAAAAATTGATGTACACTTTGTACATTCTAAAGTGTGTTCGGCGAAAGCGTGTGGCCGTTCCACTGACTATGCTATGTCTTTTTTTTTCTTTTACACTCTCAGTGGGATAACACACAAAGCGAATGTGTGCGTGTTTTCTTTTTTAATTTTTTTTACCGCGAGTCGCAGCGAGACGCGAGACTAATCTTCCTCCGTTCGCATGCGTTAGTATTTTCTCGCGCTTTATGCATTGTGCAAACGCCATAGCATTCCAGCACTTAAATTGATGGACCCTCTGTAAATTCGAAGGTGTATTCCGTGAACGCCTGTGTCCATTGAGACGGCGTCGGTCAGAATGATTGCAAACGCTGGGTACAGCGAAGCTACGCAAGCAAAGAGCGAGCGCTGTAGAGTCCGACGCGACCGGCGTCCGTTTCCGCATCCCGGCGGCCACCTGGCTCCGTGCCAGAGCTCGGATGGACGGGACGGATGGACATGGACGTACGGGCGGACGGACGGACAGACAGACGGACGGACGGACGGATGGATGGACGGACGGACGGACGGACGGACACTGGACCGACAGACGGACGGACGCACGGACGGACACCGGACGGACGGACGGACAGACACCGGACGGACAGACGGACGGACGGACAGACAGACAGACAGACGGACGGACAGACACCGGATGGACGGACGGACAGACGGACGGACGGACAGACACCGGACGGACGGACGGACAGACAGACAGACGGACGGACAGACGGACGGACACCGGAAGGACGGACGGACGGACAGACGGACGGATGGACGGACACCGGACGGACGGACGGACGGATGGACAGACGGACGGACGGACAGACGGACACTGGACGGACGGACACCGGACGGACGGACGGACAGATGGACGGACGGACACCGGACGGACGGACACCGGACGGACACCAGACGGACGTGAGCATGAGACATCAAAGGCTTTCGCCTTAATAGCTCTTCGACGCGTGAGTGCTTGGCGTGGCTGTAACTCCGCGTTCCTATCTCGCCCCGCGGAAAATTGCAGCCGGCCAACGGGGAAGACACCATGCGCATTGCGTTTCCCTCTGGTCTGGCAGCGTTGTTCAATATAACTCTAACATGCCGCGAGTAGGCGACCTTAGCCCAAGTTCGGCGTCCAATAAGTGGCGCTGTTCTGGCTGTCACACCGCTTTCTCTAATTCCCCTCTAACCGTACAGCTACCCCAAGCATCTATGACCACAAGGGCCTGTTTAGTCATTGATCATGGGTATTAGTCGTCCGGATACAGATGTACCACCAAGCGTCAACGTGGATGCATCCACGTTAAACGGTGCCTAACTGTCAAACACTAATAGACGTTGTGCAAGCTATCTTATATAAATGTACAGTAAACATTCAATTACTTCTGTAAGGACACTTTTCGCTTTCGTGTTATACCGATTCCTATGACGGAGGGATCAACCATGTTTTTTGTAAGTCAGCGCTGTTGTATGCGTCTTTCTCTGCCTGGTTTTTCGTCTTTCGCGCTGTTTTCCTCCAATATGTCGTACCAACAGGACCAAGCAACCACTTTAGTTGTACGAGAAAATGTCTTGAGACATACATACCTCAAAAAGGTAGCAAACGCACAGACATTAAGTGTTCCAAAAATGTTGAGATATTTAATAAATTATTGCAAAAGTTGCATGTAAATGCGAGATCGTTGCGGTCGTTAGGAGTGTGGTTGCTACGCTTGTTTTTACGCCCTTCGTGACCGATCATTATAAGTTTTGGTCAGCGCTGGCTGACACCACTGTAATGAAACAATCCAAGTTTCCTGCTCTCTTTCAGGATAACCTTTATACATTCCATACCTTCGTGTGAACAACAAAATCCGTGTTTCGAGCCCCTGTATAATTCCCTTGCCCTGACGCGTATTATGCAATAAATAAATATTCATGATTGCCGGAACAATGCAGACCAATGTAATATGAAGGTGCCTAAAGTCTTAGGTCGTAGATACACGCAAGGTTTTTTTTCCTGCACTTTAGGTGCGAATTATATACTCTTTATTTAATGGTACTACTATTATTTTGCCTTAACTTCGCATAGTTAAATATTACGCAAAGTGATCACCTGGTGTTTCGTGTGACTCATCACCCGAGTTGCAAAACAGTTTTCTTCATTCATTAACATAAATCGCTACTATTTTACAGCGCACCGTGTGAGCAAGCTATATTTGGTGCTTCGAGTTTCAGCAGTATATTCACTTAAATATATCTTACGTAAGATTTTCTTCTTCAGGTAATTTGTCGGAACACTTCCTTGGCAAACAAACTGACGCAAAAAAGGCTATCAAAATGAACACCTTCACTGCGTGCTTCATCATTTTCACTCTCTTTCTTGTGAGGTGAGAACTTTCTTCATCTGCTTCCTTAAAATACAAAAAAAAGACTAAAATTTCTCAGACCTTTATTTTTGATAGAAAAGAATGCTACCCTCGTTGCTGCATGTATAATAGCGTTGGTTTGTTGATTCTTGTGTCCGCCTTATTTATGAAATAAATATGTACGCATGCCAAAAAAACCCCCATTTAAAGTCTTCTAAAGTTACTTACTGCAGCTGCAAGTGCTTCAAAGCCCTTCGCACCATATTCTATTCACTGTGTTCGCTGCTAAGCATGCAAACGTTTCAAGAAATTTTATGGAAGCGTTGAAATATTCACAACAAAATCTCCCCCATCACACCAACGACAATATCATGAAATTTTCACGGCCGGGATAGAATTAAAACTACCGTTCTTGGCCCAAATATGATCGATACAGCATTTAACCACTGAAACTTAAGACATCATTACCTTATATGCAGCTCAGATAGCTTCGCTGAAAATCAGGCTGCCATCTACTGGCTCACTGAATTGCTAGACCCGGCCACGGTGGTCGAGTGCTTATGGTGCTCGAATGTGACCCGCAGGCGGCGGGTACGCCGGCCGCGGCGCCCGCATTTTCGATGGAGACGTAAATTCTTGAGGCCCGTGCACTAAGATTCAGGTGCGCGTTAAAGAACGCCAGGCGGCCGAAATTTCCGAAGCCCTCCAGTGCAGCATCTCTCATAATTGATGTTGTTTCAGGACGTTAAAACCCAACATTTATTATTAGTATGAATTACCAGTATTACTCAATCTCTATGCTATACCAAAACTGGGGCGAATGGGAATACGTGTGTATATAATAGCCAAAGTGTTCTTGTGTTTTAAAAGAATACAATGGCGGTAAAATATATCGTAGAGCAGTAAAAACAAGTATGGCCGCACCTGTGGGGTTTTGTCCTTGTATGCGGCGTCGCAGGCCTTGGGTCAAGCTTTGAAAGTGCACCGTTAAAAGGGAAGCTTTCAAATGCACACAAATGCTTTTACAGGAGAGCTGTTAAGCTTTCGTAATGCTGTTAGTTGAAGTCATAGCAACGTGCACTGTCCGCAGCAGCGCAGCTGCATTGCCGCCACTCTTTACACCGCTTCAAATTCCCCGTTTTTTTTCATTTATTCATGCCTTCAAGTAATAAGAAAGGTATTATTGTTCTGCTGCCAGCTCGTGAAAGGATCTCGTGCTACGTGACAAAAGCAGATACAAGAAGAGTGCTCCATGCGCGCCTTCATAGCCACGAGCGGCGCTGATAAAATCTTAGGTATCAATTCACAGATACACCCAATTAAGTGCCGTAGCACATTTGGTAGCCGCCGTAGCTCAATTAGTAGAGCATGGGACCTGTCATTCGAAGGTTACACGTTGAGTCCCTGCAGGCGGCAAGTTATCTTTTCATCCACCTTATTTTCTGCACATTTATATCACAGATGCTACAAAGAAAACCCCCTATACTTTCTTTCGCTTGGTTGTCTGTTAGTTCCCAATAATGTCAGGAAAACTTTGCAAGAATTAGAAAAACCTAGCGACTACTTAGTCAAGTCTTGACGAGCGCAGCAGATGATCACCTGCGCTGCGACCCAGCCTTGCGCGACTTAATGCAAGCTGACTACATTTTTTCAGTATTAGTGTCTTTGCGGTTGTTCATAACATCGCTCAAAATGTACCCTGAATAGTATATCCGCTTCCACCTTGATACGCGAGCCACAAAAATAAAAGGTACATACATAATTGCGAACGAGTGCACCAACAGCAATTATGTACACCTGCACACTATGGCAATAAATGATCAAGTGCGATCAGGTGGTCATAAAACTGCTAAAGCTAACTATCTTCTCAAGCTACGCCAGAATCACACGTTTCACTGCATTTTTTTTCAAGTTAGCAGAAGAGATAGTGAAGTTGCCCGCCCAAGCTCAATCAGAATTAATCAAATAATTCGTACAGCTTGCACTGATTCGTGCAAGGCTGGGGCACAGCAGAGGTGCTCGGTACTCGGCTGGTCCTGACTTCACCAGGAACAGGCGCATTGACACCCCAATGGAAGAAGAAAATTTGCGCTTACCCGTGAATCTCAATCTATGAGGGTGCCTATTTTTGTGCTGTAATTTTCCCAGAAGACTTGTATGGCGTGTGTACCATATTACGGCAGAGAATTCGCGAAGAGACCTTGCATCTTGTTTGCGTGAATGACTTTTTTGTTTCGTCATTACGGTGCCAAACCGGCGCCGTTTTGACTTAGTGTCAGCACTGTAACGAGAACTTAGGTATTCCACCGTGAATGGCATTGTGCCCTTCTGATGCACTCCGCATTACATGGAAATAAAAAAATTATCATGATATAAAAATATCAAATTTCAATGTGTGCATTTGCAGGTAAGTAAAATAATGAAAGTATTAATTTGTAACTTGAAAATACATGCAAAAAAATTCACCTACGATTACAATACTGCTTAATGAGAATTATACGCGCAGCATAATTTTGGGGGCCATGCCAACTGTGTTTGAAGCGTTGGCTTTCCGCAAACTATGTACTACACCATAAATTATAAATTTCGTGAAGTACCACTGCACCCTCCAGGCCACTATTGCTCTTTCTGCGGATAAACGATGTACCCGCTACACATCTGTATAGTGTTAGGTACACTTTGTTGGTGCTGCATGTGGCTGATGACGATGAATAATTATGGCTGAGGTGAAATTCTGCAACAATGAGTTTCGAGCCCCAGCGTGGCTCTGTGGTGGAATACTCGACTGCCACGCAGGGGGGTCGGGTTCAAATCGATAACCTGGGTATTTTTTTCTGATTTTATGTTTTCATGCCTACCGATTATGCCACCGAAGGACGGCACCTGCGATGGCGACGCCGCTCAAAGCGGGAACGGGCGCCTAGGAGCTGCGCTCTAAAACACACTATAACGATGTCAGTAACGGCAACGTCAAATGTGTTTGCAGTGTTCGACATCCGCTTTTATAAATATGTAATAAAGATTACATATTAACTCTTATACTCTCCAACTCATGCTCAACCGTCGCTCGACGTGGAAGAATACTGCACAAAATGTTTCTTATAAAATGCAGACTATCGCATCTAGCGTGCACTTCATTTCGATAAAACTGATATTGTGCTCTATCGTGAGTGCCGACGTTACCTGGGACCATAGGACACCCTTTGGGGGTCAGTGTGGTCAACGTGCCTAGAAAGCCCCGGATCAAATGGCTAGGAACCTACCTACAATATACCCATAAATATTCAAAGTGCCCGAAAAAGTCGCCTCAACTCGCAAAGCTTAATTAAAATTATTCATCAATAAAAATGCCTTATAGACTACAACTCGCTGAAGGCATCGCACGGCATTTACTCCCACGATGAGTGCGATCTCTCCGATTCTTCAGGAGTGAACTCTAACAAATGAAAGGCCACGTTTTCGCGTCCTGTTCTTTGATCGCATTATCGCAAAGAGATGGTGCATCGACTCATTTGCACAGTAACCAACGAAGGAGTCGACAGAGAGTGAGGGATATGCAAGGAAGGTGTCAGAAATATGCCAACGTGCTGAATTGAATGTATACTCCAGTAGTCCGTGGGCATCAGGTACTGGCGGCAGCCAGGGCGCCGGAGTTTTAAATAAGCGATGCCATTGCTTCCATGATATCCGAGTCCAAGGGAAGGGCAGTCAGGGTGAACGCTTTCGCTTTAGCGCAGTTATGAATGTAACTCAGGCGGAAAACAAAACATCTTAATCAAATATTTGTGCATTTTTCAGCTCTGACTGGCAGTCTTCGAGGAACGTAATAGTAGAAGCGGGCAGAGTTATATTTGGGAACAGAAATTGCTGGAGATATGTAAGTAGGCAATTTAATGAAGTACGCCAGTTATAATTATTTAGCAGATTTTCTACTTCATAAGGCACGTTCGGCGAGAAATTGTAGTCAATATTTTAGTCCTGAAGAGAGAAGAATACAGAAGCAAAGCCAAGAAACGCCAGGCAAGTATAGTGCGGTCCAAACGGGAACGCGTGGCCACCTACAGAAGTGTATTACGCAAATGACAGCAGATATTAAAAACAAAACGAAGATAACGTCATGTGAATGGGCTAAAAGACTACAAATACAACGAACGGCAACGCAGAAATTCGGCAAAGCAAGAATATGAGCGCCCAGCGCCAAAACATTCCATCCTCTTTCTTTTTTTGCGTATGTAATGCATGCTTCTACGCAAGCACAAGCGATCACAGTATATTTTGCACAGCTGGTGAACAATATGCTGTTAATGTTTACAGAATAGTACATCGCCTTTCTTGGAGAATGAACAGAAAGAAACGCGGTCGCCTGATCTGGTATGTTTTATTATCTGCCGGTGGATATTACTATATGGGCCTAAAGGGTTAAGCTCTCAGAAGAGGAATGAAGGATGAGGGCTGCGCATTTGTTTCCGAGTGGTTAGCTTTATCTTGCATACCGTGCGGTGGCATGCACCAATCATAGAGATTTGCCATTAGACTTTAAAAAGCGCATGACACCTTCCCCAATTGAGGAAGGTAATCGCAAGCGAGTCTTGGCGTGGGCGTACAAGATGTACTGCTTTTTAACACGAAAGTGTTTTATGCCGGGTCCACCACGGCTCCTCTGACGTATTTCCGTCACGGATATGACGTTGTAAAATATAAACATACTGAGATCAAAGAAAAAACTAGAAGAAAACGTTCCATCACCGGGCGTCGAACCTGTGACCTCTCGCTCCGCAGCGCGCGGCGCGAAACCACTCGACCACGGGAGCATACGTTCCTCTGCCTGCTAACGGCAAGCTATTTATATACACCATATACCGTTGGCAGTCCTCAGAGCTCCTCGACTTCAGCGCGTTTTCGTCATCACTAGCGAGATGGCGCGACGGTGGCACGGAGTGCGCGTTTTAAAGGTCGTCGTGCCTCTCGCTGCGATGAGCGTGAGCCTCCACGGGGCGTGGTCGCTCGTGCGCGCGCGCTTATCTCCTGATCGGGGCATTGGGGCGCGCTGTACGTCTTGTCATTCCACCGCAAGTTTTCTGTGAAGGTACAGTGGTTAAAGAGTGCACGAAGGTCGCTTCGCTGGCCGCAGCGGCGGCGTTTACGAAAGGAACGCGCTGCTCACGCACGAAGTATTGCGACAGTTGGTCGCGCTTGTCGTGTGTATACTTTTGCGGTCGTTTCGTGCGTCTTTCTTGGTGTTAGATCAGCGCGCTTTAGGTGTCGAGCTGTGACAGTCCGCGCTCGTCATGTGTTCGTGCGTCGTTTCTGCTTGAGGTGCGCGCTGCAAGTTTCCAGGTGCTTACCGTTTTTTGCGTGCCATTACAATTTGTTGCTCTAGCATTCATTCCTTCGGCCTTGTGGTGAAACAATGCAGAATGAACGCTCACCTACGTCTGTGAAGACACGTTTTACTTTCGTGTTGTACCGATTCCTTGGCAGAGGGATCAGCCATTTTTTTTTCAATCGTAGATTGTATTGACTGACCTTTGTAGCTGGTGATGGTGGTGTTCGAAAAATTTGAGGCAGCTATACGCACGAGTGGTGCGAAGACTGAGGAAACAGCGGAGCTCGTGGCCTACCCCTGCTCGTTCCTCTCGTTCTCACTTTCACATCCCTTTATCAACTCCTGCTACATTATATTGTACATGACCATGCTATCCATTACCTCCTTCCCTCCTCCTTTCCCACCGCCTGAAACTCACACCCCTGTTCCTCAGCCTTACTTCCCTTTCCCGCTGCCTTGCTATGCTTTACTGTAAAATACTATGGTATACTTTTCACTCTCCCCTCCTTTTTCCGTCCTTATCAACCTCACACCACTTCTCCTCACCCTGACTTCACTGTCCCACCTCACCCTTTGCTGTTATACGGTATACATGGCTATGATGTCCGCTATCACGTCACCTAAACATTTCTCTCTTCCTCAGCCTCATTTCTCTTTTATACCCTACGCTACTACGCTACTTTCTTAGCTTTGCTTGCCTTGCTATATCTTGGCCTGGCTCCCCCTCTGTTAACCTGTTTCACCATTGGTCAACCACTTAATGCAGGATAACAACGAAGCTTTGCTTAGCTTAAACAGCTCCGCTGTTACAATTTCCTTCATACACAAAAATATTTTTTCAGGCAAGCTTTTTGGAAAAAGCCCTCCAAAAGCAATTTTCTTTCCGTGGCCAGTATGTCCACACCGATCAGCAAGCGAGTGCCTTGAACACTAAGCCACGTGCACATCCTTGCCCATTGAGAGCTGAAATGAAGCACACGATTGCGTTACACCGACAATTGTAGGATGCTTCGTGCATTCCAAAGTGTGTTCGGCGAAAGCTTGTGGCCATTGGACTGACTATGCCATGCCTTTTTTTTACACTCCTAGTGGAATGGCACAGAAATGGAATGTGTGCTTGTTTTCTTTTTTTCTTAATTTTTTACTGTGAATCGCAGCGAGATGCGAGACTAATCTGCCCCCCATTTCACATGCGTTCATATTTTCGCGCTTAGCGTATCGTGCAGACGCCATCCGCATTCAAGCGCTCATAAGGCCCGGTCATCTTCGCGCGTGGTGGGAGACACCATAGCTGGCACCGCTCCAGGAGGCCAGACGGACGTCGGTCACCGCAACCTACATCGCCCAAGTGGGCAATATTTTAGGGGGGTGAGGAAAAAAAACAGTTTTACAGTCGAAAATGGCATACATTTGCGCAGCAGCGCCTGCGCATTCACAAAAAGCACACATCTTGTAGTGACGAACAAAAAGCATCAGCTGGAAGATCAACAACACACGCATCCAACTTATTCCATTCACGAATAGTAAAAGGAAAGAAAGAATTAGCAAAGACACCAGTACGACAGCTGACCTCGCGTATTTTTTTTTAGTGATCATTTCCATGTGACACGTAGTGTGGGCTCATCCTGTATAAACTCTCATTAATGGGAATTTTGTCACAAAAGATTGAATGGAAAAACTTTAATCGCAAGAATTTTCTGCGCTGCTCAAGAGGTTTCATCCTAAGTTACTTTTAATGCAGGTAACACTGGAGTTAAAATTAAAATTGTCATTGACAAAGCGTGCAGCACGATTTTGTATGCGTTCAAGTTTATAGATTAGAGTTTAACCATGATGATCCCACATTGCACCCGCATATTCAAGGATAGGTCGGACATTTTGTAACATACAAAGCTTCTTTCAGACTTTTTTGGGGCATACATGAAATTGCGTTTAATAAATTTAACACACCGTTGCCTTTGCCAGTTACGCAACCTATATGCTTATTCGAAGATAAATCGGCAGACAAGTTTACACCAAGGTATTTAAAATGTTCAACAGGGTCAAGTTGTGCTCCTGACAAGCTGCAGGATGAGAGAAAAGGTTTGCGTTTTCTGGTAAAACTAAGGAAACAACACTTTTTTACATTCAAACACATCTTCCATTTCTCACACCACCTCACCACAGTGTCAAGATCACGTTGTAAAGCACAAATATAGTCCATACTGTGTATTGATTTATAAATAACACAATCATCTGCGTACAGCCTCACGTTCGATGTTAGCGTCTCTGACAAATCATTAATATAGACCAGAAAGAGTGAAGGACCAAACATCGAACCCTGTGGCACCCCGGAAGTTACGCTGATGTATGAAGAAAACGAACCATTTACTCGGACGGGCTGTTTTCTAGAAGATAAATAATCCCTCAACCAACCAAGGACAGATGCAGGCAGACCTAAAAAAAATAATTTATATATTAAAATAGCATGTGGAACGGTGTAAAACGCCTTCTGAAAGTCTAACAATACCGAATCGACCTGATAACCTTGATCATATGAACTTAAAACATCATGAGAAAATTCGCATAGTTGTATAACACATGACAGACTAGACCTAAAATCATGCTGAACTGTACAGAAAAAAAATTATTTGTTTCCAAGTGCTTTATAATACCGCTATATATAACGTGTTCAAGAATTTTACAGCATACGCTGGCCAAAGAAATCGGCCGGTAGTTGGCAACATTATTTTTGTTTCCAGATTTTGGTATTGGCACAACATTTGCTAGCTTGCATTCAGATGGCAGTTTCTGATCTTCAAGCGATTTCGAAAATAAGACGGCTGAAAAGGGCGCTAAAGCTCTTGCACACCTCTTCAATACGTGATGCACACCCCTTCAAGTCGTTCGAGCAGAGCGCCCACACCAGTAGAGGAGATAACAATGTTATCCATAGGTTCAAATCTCTGGGGTGGCGTATATGGCATTTCACCTAAAAATTGTTCGGAAAACACAGATTGAAAATATCGGTTTAAGCAGGCTGCCTTCTCTGCATCTTCTGAAAAGGATGTTTCACCGTCAGTTATGTCCGGAATGCCAACAGAGTCCATCTTATTCGGTTTCACATATTTCCATACCTCCTTGGGATTAGTAATCAGCTTTGTTTCCAGGGAGACAATAAAGCTATCTTTCGCTTCTCTTAATTGTTTTATTAACAGTCGACTTAACTCAGCGAGTTTTCTTGAACATCAGCAGTTCTTGATGAACGTAAACGGTTGAAAGTGCGATAATCTTAATAATTAACTTCCTTAGGCTTGCGGTAATCCAAGGTTTATCAGCTCTCCGTTTCCAAGAAATAACCTTGGAAGGTACATGACTACTGAGAAAACTAGCAAGCTTAGTTTTAAATAGTTCTCAAAGACTGGTGATATTCATGATCGAAGAACACTCTTGGAACTCAGTGAAAAACGAAGTAAGATTAGATGATATCGCTTCGTAATTACCGTTTTCGTAAAAAAATTACACCACCTCCGGCTAAAGGGAACCATGTGTAGATGTGAAGCAGCGGGCGCTAACGCTTACACTGGCGGCGGCGTTGACGCTGGCGCTCATCGCAGCGTTGCGCGGGAGCGAAAACTGGGGAGGCGCAAAGCACCCAGTGATGGAGCGGTGTTTCCTACTGGAACATGCCAATCGCTGCTAATGGGCAATGAGAGACAGAAGACTCCGACTGGACACAGAGACCCGCAGTCCGCTTTTAGTTAACGCGGACGCTGCGAATTTTTATTGTTCAACAACGCTCAGGAGAAATCTCCCACCGGCACCACCTTGCAGGTCAAGATCCACTGCCATATATACGGGGTGGCCAGTGAACGGTTGTGCAGCGCGAGCAGTCGGTTGTTTCAACCAAGAAACTCGCTAGCAGACGCTGCCGGCGTCGGCGTCGCGAGGCGAGAGAGAGGGGAAGAGTAGGAGAGGAGAGAGAGGGGGGGGACGCGCATGCGCAGTGGGAGTGTGGACGCCGCGGGCAGGGATGCCTAGAGGAGAGAGGGGGGAGCGTAGGAGGGGAGAGAGGAGGGGAGGCGCATCCGCAGTGAGGGGTGTGGTTGCCGCGGGGAGGGATGCCTAGAGGAGAGAGAGGGGGGAGAGGAGGTTTTTTTTATTTTTATTAAACCATTAAACCACCACCACCACCGGACTAAGCTTCGCCATAAGATGCTTCACATCTAATAAATTGTTCGCTGTGACATTCTCATTAACCTTAGGTTTGGGCAAACCAAACTACCAACAACTACCTCATGATCACTAATCCCAGTCATCGTTGTAACTGACCTTATGAAGGTGGGATGATTACAAAAAACAAGATCTAGTATGTTAGCACATAGCCCACTGCACCTTGTGGGAGAAGCAACGAAGTGATGTAATGCGTGTTCCCTAATGAGCTCCTCAAGTGCCAAGTACCGGCCGGACCGCGAGGCGGCCGATAAAAAAAAAGCCGGCAGATCCCACGCACTGTGGGAATCGATGTAATGCGAAGCAGCCAGGAAGGAGCAAATTATGCTTTACATAATTTGCATGTCACGTTTTACATGTTACGACCTGCCATTTGTGTTCGTCATACAGTCACGTCGCGATATACCAATTTTGGTGTATGTCAAGCAAGCGAACTGGACGCAAGCTCACCATGAGCGTGGCATGTAAATGGCATTGTAGATGACATACATGTCAAGATTTTCATGTTACCACTTGTCATTTATGTTCGTCATACAGTCATGTCACTCAATACCAAATTTGGTGTATATCAAGCTAACGAAACGGCCGCGAGCGCGCCATGAGCGTGGAATGCAAGTCATGTCGCTCATAACATGTCATGATTTCCATATTACCACTTGTCATTTATGTTCGTCATACAGTCATGCCACTCAATGCCAAGTTTGGTGTATCTCAAGCTAACGAAACGGGCCGCGAGCACGCCATGAGCGTGGCATGCAAGTCATGTCGCACATGACAAGTCATGATTTCCATATTACCACTTGT
Organism: Rhipicephalus appendiculatus; assembly: GCA_030522465.1. NCBI lineage: Eukaryota > Metazoa > Arthropoda > Arachnida > Ixodida > Ixodidae > Rhipicephalus > Rhipicephalus appendiculatus. Next base: position 29,323 of record JALIZH010018131.1, on the reverse strand, counting down.
CATTTATGTTCGTCATACAGTCATGTCACTCAATGCCAAATTTGGTGCATATCAAGCTAACGAAACGGCCGCGAGCGCGCTATGAGCGTGGGATGCAAGTCATGTCGCTCATGAAGTCATGATTTTCATATTACCACTTGTCATTTATGTTCGTCATACAGTCCTGTCACTCAATCCCAAATTTGGTGTATATCAAGCTAACGAAACGGCCGCAAGCGCGCCATGAGCGTGGCATGTAAATCATACTTTTCATGACAAGTTATTCCTGATTTTCATGATATGACCAGCCATTTATGTTCGTCATACAGTCATGTTATGTCATACCAAATTTGGTGTAAATCCCATTAACGATACGGCCAGGAGAGCACAAAGTCGTAGGCGGCTAGATAGATAGATAGATAGATAGATAGATAGATAGATAGATAGATAGATAGATAGATAGATAGATAGATAGATAGATAGATAGATAGATAGATAGATAGATAGATACGCTCAAAGTCGCCGAAGTTCGCTAAGAAATGCTTCGCATTTAACAGCCCACCGCAACGTGTTGCGATTGTGACAGTTCAATTTTACACCACACGGCTTCGTACTGAAAGCGGGTAAGTGATACAGACACGCTTTTTAATCTGTTATTAAGCAATATGAAAACTCCCCCGCCGTGCGCATCGCGATTTTTGCGATAGACGTTCATATGTGAAGGAAACACTTCTGCGTTGTAAATAATGTCGTCGAGCCACGACTCGGTGAATAAAATTATATCGGCGCATCCTTTTTTATTTCTTATGCTCCGACAGTTTACAACGACAAAGACCAGTTCTGGCTGATCGTGTCCTTGGCCTCGAACGGAAGGCTTTCATTGTTATTGCAACGGTTCTACGTCCTCACTGGAAGAATTGTACATAAATGTTTGGGACCCCATAATCCTGAATGTTTCTTTGCGCTCTTTGGCTAATGCTACCAGTTTTCTTTTTTTCCAAACGAACTTTGCTTGAGTAATCCTCGCTTATTGACAGAGTGGTTCCTCTTAGCTTGTGTGCCCTCGCAAGTATATTTTGCTTTTCTTCAAGGGAAGGAAATTGTGCTACAAGGGGGCTATTCTTCGAAGTAGAAAAGCGGTCCACCCTGTGAGCCCGTTCAATGTCCGATGACGTCCCCTGGACACCCAGATGGGCGAGCAAAGAGATAGCACCCGACGTTCAGAGTCTTCCCAACTCTCGCCTGGTGCATATTTCAATCCATAAAAGAGCAGGTTATTTCTGCGTGACATAATTTCAAGGTCATCTTGGCGCCTTTCAACCCGATCCAACTGGGTTGCAAGAGAGGGTTCTCAGGTTTCAGCTGTTGAAAATCGGCCCTTAACTCTTTTAGGCTACCGACGTCGCGTTCAATCGCGGCTATTCGAGCCGTAAGTTCTGTAAGCTTATCGTCAGCAGCTTCTGATTAGCTTTAATGTCTTTGAGCGCCTCGAGACCCTTATCCTGACCGTCGTGTATTTTTGGCAGTGAACACAATGCTTTAAGAAGTTCCTGTTCTTGTTCCGCAGTGAACGGTCCCGGATTCATCTCGACGTCCCCCTGACAGCAATAAACGCCCCCCCACAGCACAGAAAACACAGCCCTCTGCAATTGTCTCAGACAGGCAATGAAAATAAGCATGCACAAGACATGAAAGGTTGGGTTTCCGTGCCATCACGGGAGACCAGTCATATCGATAAACGGAAACGTGACAGTAAGGCACACTGACCTGAAGAGCAAGATAGTGTAAGTGTCCCGTCCTCCTGACAGCACCCAAACCCATCGGCGGATAGCGAAACAGCCTCTTAAATAGTTCGTGGTCACATGACGATACACGCAATGCCCAGGCTGGTTGAGTGACGATATGCTTTATATCTGGGAAGGCAGCTGTCAAATCCAGCGCATCGGAACACGGCTGGCAGCGATGAAGCACCGGGCACTGTTCGGTGTAGCATAGTTCGTTGATCCAAAGAGGGCGTGAATTGCGCATCGCACGAGACTACTAGCGCCTGCAAAAACTGAAGAGCAAGATAATGTAAGCATCCCGTCCTCATGACAGCACGGAAACCCCCATTTGCAGCGGAGCACGCAGATACGCTGCCAATGATTTCATTGCACTTCAGTTAATCGTTTAGACCACTATGGTTCTCGAGAACGAAGGATAAAAAGGGATCTGCTGGTCAACGCATACAGTGTATATCAGGAATCGCATATTTCAGGAAAATTGCGACTTCGGAAAATTTCACTTCACAAACCATGTGTCTGTGATCACGGGATAGTTGCTTCGTTGGACCGTTGTACCGGCTGCCAGACGCTGGACAGTAAATAATAGACGCTACGTCGATCGAGCACAAAGACAGCATTCCGGGGATGCTATTTACCTACACATAAAATAGAGAAGGAAAGCAAGAAAAAAAACCGGCAGATCCCACGCACTGTGGGAATCGATGTAATGCGAAGCAGCCAGCAAGGAGCAAATCATGCTGTACGTGATATGCATGTCATTAGTTACATTTAGGGCCTGTCATTTGTGTTCGTCGTGCAGTCACGTCGCGCAATACAAATTTTGGTGTATACCAAGCTAGCGTACTGGACGCAAGCGCACCATGAGCGTGGCATTGTAGATGACATGCATGCCAAGATTTTCGTGTTACCACCTGCCACTTATGTTCGCTTAATTTTTTTAACTCGAATCGCAGCGAGACGCGACACCAATCTGCCTCCGTTTGGCATGCGTTCGTATTCTCGCGCTTTGCGCATTGTGCAGACGCCGTCCGCGTTCCAGCGTTTAAATTGACGGACACTGTCAATTCCAAGGCGCGTTCCTCCAACGCATGTGCCCACTGAGACGGGGTCGGTCAGGAATGGAACGTCATGCGCGCGTCTCCCTCCTTGCATGATTTAGAGACGCTGGGCACAGCACGCTACGTAAGCAAAGCGCGAGCACTGTAGAGTCCGACGCGACCGGCGTCCGTTTGCGCGCCCCGGCGCCCAACTGGCACCGTGCCAGGGCACGGCTGGAGGGAGGGACGGACGGACGGACGGACGTGAGCATGAGACAATTAAGGCGTATGCCTTAAAGATTTGACGTATATCAAGCTAGCGAAACGGCCACGAGAATGACATCCGCGTGGCATGCAAGTCATGTCGCACATGACAAGTCATGATTTCCATATTACCTATTGTCATTTATGTTCGTCATACAGTCACGTCACTCAATACCAAATTTGGTGTATATCAAGCTAGTGAAACGGCCCCGAGAGTGTCATGAGCGTAGCATGCAAGTCATGTTGCACATGACATGTCATGATTTCCATATTACCACTTGTCATTAATGCTCGTCATACAGTCACGTCGTTCAATACCAAATTTGGTGTATATCAAGCTAGTGAAACGGCCCCGAGAGTGTCATGAGCATAGCATGCAAGTCATGTTGCACATGACATGTCATGATTTCCATAGTACCACTTGTCATTTATGCTCATCATACGATCACGTTGCTCAATACAAAATTTGGTGTATATCAAACCAGCGGAACGGCCGCGAGCGTGCTATGAGCGTGGCATGCAAGTCATGCTTCACATGACATGACATGATTTCCATATGCCCACTTGGTATTTATGTTCGTCATACACTCCACGTCACGCAATACCAAATTTGGTGTATATCAAGCTAGCGAAGCGGCCGTCAGCTCGCCATGAGCGTGGCATGTAAATCATGTTGTACATGACATGCAGGTCATGATTTTCATATTATCACAAGTCATTTATGTTGATCATGGAGAAATGTCTCATCGTACCAATTTTTAGATAGATCAAGTTAAGAAAACGGCCTCAGGAGCACTATGGCCATGGCATGTAAATCATACTTTTCATGACAAGTTATTCATGATTTTCATGATATGACCAGCCATTCATGTTTGTCATACAGTCATGTTATGTCATACCAATTTTGGTATAAGTCCCATTAACGATACGGCCAGGAGAGCACAAAGTCGTAGGCGGCTAGATAGATAGATAGATAGATAGATACGCTCAAAGTCGCCGAAGTTCGCTAAGAAATGCTTCGCATTTAAAAGTATCAAGAGAAACAAGGAAAGGCAGAGAGAAAAAATACACCATCTCCCGCTAAAGGGAACCATGTGTAGATGTGAAGCAGCGGGCGCTAACGCTTACACTGGCGGCGGCGTTGACGCTGGCGCTCATCGCAGCGTTGCGCAGGAGAGAAAACTGGGGAGGCGCAAAGCAGGCAGTGATGGAGCAGTGTTTCCTACTGGAACATGCCAATCGCTGCCAATGGGCAATTAGAGACAGAAGACTCCGACTGGACACAGAGACCCGCACTCCCGCTTTTAGTTAACGCGCCCCTATTGCAAAAACCAGCGCCCCCAGCGTGATACCAGTACGTTTTTTGGCGCTGGATCGCACTGGGAACACTGGTACACGCTGGGATTCACTGGCACTTCGGTGAGCGCACTGGGAAAGAGCTGGGTCGCACTGGTAGGGGCGCTGGCTTGGCCGCTGTGACGCTGGCGCGTACTGGGAAGCGCTGGAAACGCTGGAATTTTCACTGGAGTGCGCTGGTGCACACTGGAGCCTGCACTGTTTCTTCCAGTGCGGCATGCAAGTTACTGTAGTGCATAGGCGTGCGCAGGGTTACCCTTCAGGGGGGGCAGGGGAAGGGCGAAGGTTCATCGCAGCGCCCCCCTTCCTATTAAGTCAATGTATGGGGCAGAATTTGCGCCCCCCTCTCTCAGGTGACTAGGGGGGGTGGCCGCCCCCCTCTGCCCCCCCCTCGTGCGCACGCCTATGCTGTAGTGCATGCGGCGGAATGTTTCGGTATGTTTGAATATAGAATGTTTGATGCGATGGTACCAATGGATGCTACCCTAACAGGCAGGCCCGTAGCCAAACAATGTTTTCGGGGGGGGGGGGGGGGGCACTTGTTCAAAGCGTTGAAAAACATCGATTTTTATTATTTTTCCTCGGTAAACACCCCCCTTCCATCCGAATTTCGAGGGGAGGCCCGGGCCCCTAGCCCCCCTCCCTTGGCCAGGGGCCTGCTAACAGGTCCCAAACATTTTCACAACTTCTAGCTTGGCAGAGAAAGAGAATGAATGATAAGCGCAAGACATTATGTGATATATATGCGAAATCACCGTCATTTTTATTTTTCCATTTGGAATGCAGAAAAAAAATGCGTTAATAACACAAAGGAGCCAACGCTGATTATTTTGCTTTTTAGCTTGATTTTTTTGTTTTATTCACGCAGATTCAATAGCGGCGTTAATTCGATTGCGGAGCACGTAGCAGCGATGAATGCACGTTTTGTGCATGCGCCGCACATATACCAGTCTGGCATCAGGGATTGGTTGTTGTAATGATTCCATTTTGCAGTGTTTATAAGTCTGGAGGCGCCGGTCCTACCAGAAACAGCAAATCGTTACATCGCCGCACAGTTGGCGAGAAGCAATTCAGCTCTGGCTTCGCAACCCCACCCAACGGAGGCCAGAAAAACAGCCGCCGTTCGATATCACCACACCGGAAACGCATCTCTGGCACTGTTTGCCCTTCCACTTACTTCCGCTGAACTTTAGTTAACCATTAGAAAGGTCCCGAAGCTTGAATGCAGAAACTTCAACCATCGCAACTGCGCTGCGCCGAGACCGGTCCTACCCAGCGAGACTCCCAGCGAGCGTTAGGCCTAGTGTGCCGGCCGTGTCCGTCTACATGTTACCGGCGCTTCGCGCTTTAAGTACACGCAATTCTAAAGCGTAAGGATGACTGTAAAGTACAGTTTGGACATTCGGTAACCTAAATGAACCATTTTTCCTTGTGTACGGTGTCCGCACAAGGAGCGATGACCATCGAAGCGACGCGCTTTCAGCAACGCGCACAAGCTGTCACCGAAAGTTGCCGGCCGCGCTAGCCGGTACTTCTCGTGACTCTTATGTAAGAACGCATAGTTTTCCGTTGGTAATTTGGTACGCCTTAGTGAACTAGCATAGTGACATACTCCTTTACCGAATTGTATTTTTATTTAGTTGGGCGGTTTCTTAGTTATAGGTATCGATAGAACTGCAAATCTGTACACTGGCACGCCCGCTGTACTGGCGTATCGTCGCTTGCGCGATAACACTACTCAATACTCAATCATGTACGCAACTATTTATCCAACTAGTCATCATAAAACCTCTGTCAATGTTGACCAGTAGCAAGAGCGAGAAACGGCTATTAAAAAAATCGGCAGTAACAGCCAGCAAACAGTGCCTGCTCTACGTGTATTTCATATTTTTCGTAGTTAACATGTGAATTCTTAAAGAAACTTAGCGCTCTTGCCATTATCGGCATGTCATTCGGTACCGGCCGCCGTTCGTTTGTGTCTAATAAAGACGCAGTTGTTATTTGGAAAGGAAGATCGCGTCTATCGTGACTGTGCGACATGTAAACATTACGCACAGTTCAGCATGTTCTGCCGTGGCGTAGTGGGTAGAACACTGTGTTCGGGATCGGTAGGTGGCAAGTTCGAATCCTCCTGACGGAGACTTTTTTTTTCTATATAGCTTTTTTTTTCTTTTTTTTTTATTGCGTTAATGCGTTCTATATCACTTCTTGCACTAATATATTTATTTATGGCACATAGGCACCGCTATTTCAACGCTGTAGAGCCGCATTGCGCGGGGAGTACCAGCGCCTCCCAGTAAAATGCCGCTCCAGCGTCCCAGTATCCAGCGTGATACTGGGCCCATAATCCGGCATGGCACTGGACGCTGGTACCCAGCGGCGCTGGGTTTTGCAATAGGGGGCACGCTGCGAATTTTTATTGTTCAACAACGCACAGGAGAAATCTCCCACCGGCACCACCTTGGAGGTCAAGATCCATTGCCATATATACGGGGTGGCCAGTGAACGGTTGGGCAGCGCGAGCAGTCGGTTTTTTCAACCAAGAAACTCGCTAGCAGACGCTGCCTGCGTCGGCGTCGCGAGGCGAGAGAAGGGGGGGAGCGTAGGAGAGGAGAGAGAGGGGGTGACCCGCATGCGCAGTGGGAGTGTGAACGCCGTGGGCAGGGATGCGTAGAGGGGAGAACGTAGGAGAGAAGAGAGAGAGGGGGGATGCGCATGCGCAGTGGGAGTGTAGACGCCGCGGGCAGCGATGCCTAGAGGAGAGAGGGGGGAGTGTAAGAGGGGAGAGAAGAGGGGAGGCGCATGCGCAGTGAGGGTGTGGTTGCCGCGGGGAGGGATGGCTAGAGGAGAGAGAGGGGGAGAGGAGGTTTTTATTTTTATTTTTTTTTAAAGGGTTTGCGCATGCGCAGTAAGGGTGGGCACGCGGCACACCACCACCACCACCGGATTAAGCTTCGCCATAAGATGCTTCACATCTAAAAAATGGGGGTTTCGAAAGCTCGTTTCTATGATCCCGTGATGGTGGTTTCGTTGTCCCGTTTGACCAGCTAATGAACGCTGCAGAGAACACGATAGACGTCATGCTGATTCAGCCCCAAAACAGCGTTCCGGAGAAGGCCACCATGTAGAAAAAGAGGGTGTTATGTAATAGGTTCGGGGAGCATGTGTCAGAGACGCCTCCAGGCAACCAAGAAGAGGACACCACGGCACGGCACGCAAGCATATATTCCAACACACAAATGTGCAAACGACACAAATAGAAAAGCATATAAATCACAATTAAACGCAAAGCGTTGTTAGAAGTCACTTCGAACAAACGACGCGCTCACGCGTTGGAGCTTGAATTGGCGGTTGTGGCCAGGTTGCTGGTCTTGGACGAGAAGGGCCAGGCGGGTTGTCCCAGGTTCTGCGTCCTCTGGTCGCCGGTGCAGAAGACGTGTCGTTTCAAGGTCCCTCGGGGAGTTGACGCTTGACCAGGCTTCTCCGACAATGTTGGCCTTCCTAACGTTGACGTCCTCTTCACTCCAGAAGATTCTGGCACCTTCTGCCTGAACAACATGACCTGTTGTTTTTTAAATGCCAAACATTTCTTAGCGAACTTCGGCGACTTTTGAGCGTATCTATCTATCTATCTATCTATCTATCTATCTATCTATCTATCTATCTATCTATCTATCTATCTATCTATCTATCTATCTATCTATCTATCTATCTATCTATCTATCTATCTATCTAGCCGCCTACGACTTTGTGCTCTCCTTGTCGTAGTGTTAATGGGATTTATACCAAAATTGGTGTGGCATAACATGACTGTTACGAAGTGTCTCTCGACAGGGAAGATACCAGATTCTTGGAAGAATGCCAACATCATCTTGATCCATAAGAAAGGGGACGTTAAGGACCTGAAAAATTACAGGCCCATCAGCTTACTGTCCGTTGTCTACAAGCTATTTACAAAAGTAATTGCTAACAGAATTAATACGACATTAGAGTTCAATCAACCAAAGGACCAGGCAGGATTTCGTACAGGCTTCTCAACAACAGACCATATTCATACTATCAATCAGGTGATAAAGAAATGCGCGGAATACAACCAACCCCTATACATAGCCTTCATAGATTACGAGAAGGCATTTGATTCAGTGGAGACATCAGCAGTCATGCAGGCACTGCGGAATCAGGGCATCGACGAAGCCTATATAAACATAATGGAAGAAATCTACAGCGGATCCACAGCCACTATAGTCCTCCATAAAGAAAGCGACAGAATCCCAATAAAGAAGGGCGTACGGCAGGGAGACACGATCTCTCCAATGCTATTCACCGCGTGTTTACAGGAGGTTTTCAGGGCCCTAGATTGGGAAGAGTTAGGGATAAGAGTTAATGGAGAGTATCTCAGTAACCTGCGATTCGCTGATGATCTTGCATTGATGAGTAACGCGGGAGACGAATTACAGCTTATGATTACTCAACTGGATACGGAAAGTAGAATTGTAGGTCTGAAAATTAATATGCAGAAAACTAAAGTAATGTGGAACAATCTTGGCAGCGAACAGCGCTTTGCGATAGGTGGCGAGGCACTGGAAGTTGTAAAGGAGTACGTCTACTTAGGACAGGTAGTAACCGCGGAGCCGAACCATGAGAGTGAAATAACTAGAAGAATAAGGATGGGATGGGGCTCATTCGGCAAGCATTTTCAAATCATGGATGGTAGTCTACCACTATCCCTCAAGAGGAAGGTATATAGCAGCTGCATCTTACCGGTACTTACCTACGGAGCAGAAACCTGGAGACTTACAAAGAGGGTTCAACTTAAACTGAGGACGACGCAGCGAGCGATGGAAAGGAAAATGATAGGTGTAACCTTAAGAGACAGGAAGAGAGCAGAGTGGGTCAGGGAACAAAAGGGGGTTAAGGATATCATAGTTGAAATCAAGAAGAAGAAATGGATATGGGCCGGGCACGTAGCACGTCGGCAGGATAACCGCTGGTCATTAAGGGTAACTGAGTGGATTCCAAGAGATGGCAAACGCGTGAGGGGGAGACAGAAAATTAGGTGGGTAGATGAGATTAAGAAGTTTGCAGGTATAACGTGGCAGCAGAAAGCACAGGACCGGGTTGATTGGCGAAACATGGGAGAGGCCTTTGCCCTGCAGTGGGCGTAGACAGGCTGATGATGATGATGATGATGATGATGATGAACACGACTGTATGACGAACATAAATGACTGGTCATATCATGAAAATGGTGATTACCTTGTCATGAAAAGTATGGTTTACACGCCATGACCATAGTGCTCCTGAGGCCGTTTTCTTGACTTGATATATCCAAAAAATTGTTACGATGAGACATTTCTGCATGACGAACATAAATGACAGGTGGTAATGTGGAAATCATGACCTGCATGTGATGTACAACATGATTTACATGCCACGCTCATGGCGCGCTGACGGCCCTTTCGCTAGCTTGATGTACACCAAATTTGGAATTGCGTGACGTCACTGTATGACGAATATAAATGCCAAGTGGTCATATGGAAATCATGACATGTCATGAGCAACATGACTTGCATGCCACGCTCATGATACTCTCGGGGCCGTTTCGTTAGCTTGATATACACCAAGTTCGTAATTCAGTGACGTGACTGTATGACGAGCATAAATGACAAGTGGTAATATGAAAATCATGACATGGCATGTGCAGCATGACTTGCATGCCACGCTCATGACACTCTCGTGGCCGTTTCGCTAGCTTGATATACACCAAGTTTTTAAGGCGAAAGCCTTTAATGTCTCATGCTCACGTCCGTCCGTCCGGTCGGCCGTCCCTCTAGCCGTGCCCTGGCACGGTGGCAGGTGAGCGCCGGGGCGTGTAGACGAACGCTGGTCGCGCTGGACTCTACAGCGGTCGCGGTTTGCTTGCGTAGCGTCGCTCTGCCCAGCGTCTCTAATCATGCAAGGAGGGAAACGCGCGCATCACGTTTCATTCTGACCGACCCCGTCTCAGTGGGCACAGGTGTTCGAGGAACACACTTTGGAATTGACAAAGTGTGCGTCAATTTAAACGCTGGAATGCGGATGGCGTCTGCACGGTGCGGAAAGCGCAAGAATGCGAACGCATGCGAAACGGAGGCAGATTGGTCTCACGTCTCGCTGCGATTCAGGTAAAAAATTTAAGCGAACATAAGTGGCAGCTGGTTACATGAAAATGTTGGCATGCATGCCATCTACAATGTCATTTACATGCCACGCTTTATATACACCAAAATATGTATTGCGCGATGTGACTGTATGACCAACACAAATGACATGTCCTAACATGTAAAGAATGACACACATTGTGTACAGCATGATTTGCTCCTTGCTGGCTGCTTCGCATTACATCGATTCCCACGGTGCGTGGGATCTGCCTGTTTTTTCTTCTTTTGCACGCGCCACTCGTGCACGTGCAGGGAGGCATCTTCAAAACAGTTGAACCGGCCGCTGGGAAGCCGCCGCTTCGTCGTATTCTCAGCGGCGTCAGGGCACGTCAGCACAGAGGGAAAAGAGAAAGGAGGAGCCCTTCCGCAAGTGCCGACCTTTCGAATTGTCTAGCACATCGTTTTAGTCCGTATCCTATTAAGTATTCACTCATCTTGATAGGATAGTTACAAAGCTTTTTTTTTTTTGCAAGACGGTAAGTTTGATAATGTTTACAGTCGTTTTTGCTGACCATACAAGAAAGCGACATTTTAATAGTGATGAAATAGAACATGTGAAGAGAAACATGGATGGAGTAGCGTTGGCCACGCATAATGCTGAATGTTCTAGATTGTTTACTGATTATGGGGAACGTGCACTGAGCCGGTGGCGCCTTAGTGCGGGAGTGAACGAAAGGAATTGGCATGTTCCGTGCAGCAGCCGACCCATGAGCGCAGGCGTGTCAGGTTGTTAGCGGTGCTTCGAAATGTCGCTTATGAATTGCGGTGTCGTAAAATGTGCCGATAAGTATAAGAACTACGCACCTGGAACAAAGTTTTCCAGTTTTCCGCTGTGACTGTGCTTCAGAAACCACCGGGAACACTGGATTAGTGGACAACACGCGTAGGCGTGCGCAGGGTTCTCCTTCAGAGGGGGAGACGGCTCGTCACAGCGCCTCCCTTCCCTATTAAGTCAATGTATGAGGCAGACTTTGCGCCCCTCCTTAGGTGACTAGAGGGGGGCGGCCGCCTACCTCGTGCGCACGCCTATGACGCCACGTAAAGCAAGTGATCCCGCGGGCACGTTTATGAAGTACATGGTGTAGCTAGTTCGCTGTGAATTTACTCTCCACGCTTGTTAACTGATATTTTTAACGTGCTGGAGGAACCGAGGGGCATCCGGAAAAGTGATCTCGAGTCTGTAGTCCACAATTCGTTGGCGAAAAGCAATCGACAGATCCAGCAATTCTCCCTAGTACACTGCTGCTGTTTTCCCCCCGTATCGCAGTTCGTAAACAATAACATTAAGGAAGAAGTCACGCATGCCAGGCAAAATGCGTCGCAGACCACGAGAATTTCAAAATTTATTCCCCATGTACTGTCATAGCCCTTAACAGCTGTGTGCGTGCAAGCGAAGCCGGGCCACGCCGTTCTATTGCGCTACGTGACAGCTGATATATCGCAAGGAAAAGCTGGCACGTGACAAATTTACTCAAGGACCCATGCAGCCCGAGCAACGCCTACAAACGGAGCTGAACTACTGCACAAAAAACTTCGCGCAAATGCCACGCATTACTAAATTCAACACGGGCAGTTCGGCGACCGTACGCATTACTTGCGCGCATAGCAAGGAGTTGTCTAACACACGACAGACACAAATGTCATCGTTTACTAACAATAACCAGGCAAAATGGCAAAAAATAATGTTTACAAACATCGATGGTGACGGTCTATGCTTAGAGCTTTACGCTGGCCGTACGCACGAATCGCCCTTTCAAAACACTCTGCCACGCGTCTGTGCTACGTCACATCGAAAACATGATGGATTCCGTAAATTTATGTGCTTTCTCCTCGTTTGGGGTCCCAAAATAATCACGCACTGTTAACTTTCCGGAAGCCTACCAGTTTTATCAAACCTATCATCTTCGCGCACACGCATTTGCATACAACGCGGGCGTAGCTGCCGGAGAGACGACGAATCGTAGCACGCCAGTTGACACTGAAGTGGCCGGAAGTCGCCACTCACGGCGCTGACGGCGCATAGGTGCAGTGCACTGATGCGCCCCCCTGTAGGTGCTGCACGTTTTCCATATGGTTCACGTGATCATCCCATGGGATGTATTTTTTCTTTTTTGAAAAATACGCGCCTAATGATTCGAAGCTTTGTACAACTCAGTTCCTGAGTTCGTTAACGAAACCATGAGCAATTTAACTTGTGTGTGGCGAGGGTCAAAGAAAACAGCCTTAGTTGTATTTGTGTTTATTTAGTTGTAGGAAGTTTACTTTAGCCCATGCATTAACTTCAGACAGTGCGTTATTCGCAAGAATACCTAAAGCGGTGCTACATTTGCCGGATAGAAATAAACTAGTATGATCTGCGTATATTACATAGACTGGTTCATTTATACAGACTGTCTCACTAATATAAAGTATAAGCAGAAATGGTCACAGGATGATTCCTTGCCGGACGCATATTTTGGTGGCTTTTATCAAGGAAGGCTTTCATTCACTTACGAATAACTTAGTGCGGTGTTGCGAGTAAGACGTGATTAATTTGGGCGCAATGTCTGAATAGCTCGCCATTATATCGCCGACACAAGCATGGCGCGTGGCTGTGCGGGCTAGCGCAGCGGGCTGTGGAGCGAGGGGTCGCTAGTTCGAGCCCCAGGTCAGGTACTTTGGAACTTTTTCTCTATTAATTCATTTTGCCTTGTGCATTTATATATATATATATATATATATATATATATATATATATATATATATATATATATATATATATATATATATATGTATATATATATATAAATACATATACATATCCGGGACACGGCGGCGACGGCAAAAGTCAGCCGAGAGTGTCCGTATAATCGCTGTCGCAATAGAAACTAGCAGGAAGAACAGCATTGCACACTCGGGATGTCTGGTACAAATACGAACTATTCTAATAAATGTGTCTAACTACTGTTATACTGAGTGGCGGTTTGTCAGCGCAACGTCAAAGCAATCATTCTTGCAAGAAATATATCCACAAGCGGGGACTCTCTATACAGAGAGATTTCCGACGCCACGCTGAGACGTTGTTTCACACGCTGCGACAGGATTTAGCGTAGACAAACAGTTTCCTACCCAAGATACGCCGACAGAACTCAGCTGATTGCTGCAGTGATCATGAAATGCTGGTAACATTCTTCTAGAATTCGTAAAATAAGCTATTAACTCATTCGTTACCGCGGAGAAAATGAGTGTTTTTAATAGGTTGCAGCATACCATCTTTTTTTTGCGAAAGGAACTAATGCACGTAATATTTTAAGTGATACATAAAATAAAAAAAAACGAAATAACTTGTCATGCATCTAAGTTTGGTTTACAAGATGTATGGTATTCGATTTATAAAAATTTCCTAATTCCAAATTGCAGGAGATAACTGATCATTGTATGTAAAGGCACGGTTGTAACTAAGAAAGAAATATAAGAGTAATTAAGAGATATACAAAAAGGTGCTGCCGTTTAATAGGCACTATCACCAACAAATTCAAAATTGTCCATAGCACAGGACTTCCCGACAAAAAACACTACAATGGGCGTGTCATGCGACAAAGCAGTTCGTCGATGTAAGGCATAGCGTAGTGTCGCGCATCTTGCTGTGAACTCTTCTTTCTGTTTGGTTTCCAAGTGGCAGCTTCTATAAGTTTGCATCTTGGCAGGCTGGAGTTAAATGCGAACTGAGACGGCCAAACGCCGAAGGCGAAGCTCGCCAATGTTTAGGGCTGGTTTGCCTTTTTGTTGCTCTCAGTAGAGCACTGCACGGGCTCGGGCCTACCCGAAAACCCGGGCCCGGCCCGGCCCGTGGGCCTAGCCGGGCCGGGTAAAGTGGTTTTCACGACGGGCCCTGGGCCGGGCCCGGGCCTGAAGCTCCGGGCTTAGGGCCGGGCTCGGGTTTGAGCTGGCGGGCTCGGGTCGGGCCGGGCATGGAATTTGCTCTGTTCTTAAGACTGCTCCACATACGTTGTGCATACATATATGTTACACATATTACATCTCGAAAAAACATTTCTTTTGTGTGGGGCAAACTATTTCGAGAAGTTATATGAGGGACGATTCTTGAACTTCTTTTGCTTCTTGCTTATGGGGCTACTTGATAGACTAGGCGCTTATATAGCTAACACCTCCCTATTCTGTGATGTATTAATTGCATTCGCTATTATTTTGTACCTGGAATGATATTCTGTAAACGCAATAATGAATGTAATATAATAAATTTACATAATTAAATTATATGTATAACTTATCATCGGAAGAGCGATCACAGAGCTCCAAAGCAGGGGCAACATTCTTGAAAGTTGCCGCAGTCCACTAAAAGGAAAGGTCTGCGCGGAGTCTTGTTACATAGACTCGCTATAAAGACACGATCTCTTTCCGTGGCTCCATCACAGCTCACCGGGGTGATGTGACGCGACTCGTACATGCACAGTCTGCTTTGTGTACCCACAATATTAACGTCTGAGTTTTCCTCGTGTTCTGCTATATCGTGCGAGAGCTACACAATAGGGCAGCAACAGCGTTGGAATAAAAAAGATAACCACGAATGTATTTAAATATTTATTTCAACATACTGTTAACCCACATTTGTGGGTCATTAGAGGGAGGGCGTACATCAATTAACTAATATATAAAACACTCAAGTAACTTCCAATGTCAACAACAATAACAAAAGCAATCCGAAAATTGTCAACAGTTGGCATGACAACAGACACGAAACATACATCATCTAAAGAATTTTAGGCACGTAGCTGTCAAGCAAATGTTCAAAAGCCTTTAAATCTGTGCATTCAGCAATTTGTGCACGTAGTCCATTCAATTTTTCCATAACATTGCGGGAAAACGGACAGTGAAAGACGTTTGTGCGGCTGGCGTAAGGGCTAATAACTGCGCTACGACTTACTATTTTGCTAATTCTACTATGCTCTCGTGTGTATATACTTTTATCAACATTTCTGTGACCCTTGACAACCTGAAATAATAATTTTATGCCGTTCGTCTTTGTCCTAATTTCAAGCAATTCCAATTCACACGAACTTAGCATCTCGGTAACTGAGTCTCATTTTTCGTACCTAGAACTTGTGAATCTGGCCGCGATTCTTTGAATTTCCAGCTCAGTGATTAGGCCTCTTTGATTCCGCACTGATCCCGTACCGGGTGATGTCCCCTTACCTTGAACCATATGCATACAATGAGTAAACATCGAGAAGCTTTTCGCGCCTTTATTACCAAACTGGAATGAACCCCGAAAAGAGATCAAATTATATACACTGCTCAAACTCTGAGGGCCTCAAGCTTTGAGGGCCTGAAAGAGGCCCTCAATGAGTTTTAGAGATTATATTGCAGAGTGGCACGACGCTTGGGAACAAGAGAATTGAAGCGATGGGCTGGAAAGGAGCCGCGGGGGCCTCGGTGCCTCTTCATCGCTGTCGGCGCTACTCGCTTGCAATTATGGTCCGTCTGAAACGTCGAGGAATCGTATCGCTTTGTATGACACATGCCTATCCGCGGTCGGTCTTCGGTTTTGAAGCATTCGTCGCGGCGAAAGGAAATGCCTTACTACTGCTGCGTTAAAGCTGCCATAACAGCATCGTTGGTCGCAACGCACCGTCCCATACGTTTCCTATAGAGATGAGACGCGGCGTATAGACTTCGGATGCGTCCGTCTTAGCCATCACGCCAAGCCTGGGTACATTAAAAATGAACTTTATTTGCTAGCTCGGAACACTTTGTCGCTTCACTTAGCTACGTCTCAAAAAAAAAAAAAAAAGAGGAACAGCAACACCATGGAACTGCGGCGCCAATCTACCTGTGATGCGCGCAAACGATCGAGGCATGCTTTCGAATAGTCCATGCTCTTGATTATGACGAAGCCAAATAATTTCCAATATTTCAACCTTTAAATGGCTTCAGGTAGCGTGGATGTGACAGCGGCAGTCGTGTGCACATCGTTATGAAACGGCTGAGAAATTCCACACATTTGGTGCCTCGTCGCACAAAAACGAAATGCGTGACGGTCGAACGCCGACCGCGTGGGTAAACACAAAGCGACGATACGATGCCTCGATTAAGCCGCAGTAACTGCTTTTCTGTCGCAACGAAGCTGCTGAAACCACGTATTTTGCATCCTCCGTAACATTAATTTTTCTACTGCTGCTGCTGCACGTTGCACCATGTTGTTGGCCCGGACTGCCTGACTGAGACGGAAGACGGTGGCTGGACGGACGGCTGTCAAATGAGGGTGTCATGACGTCACGTTTTCCAACTCGCGTAGGACGGGTGGCCTGGCGCACGCTCATAAAAACGTAGAAATTAAGACCACCCGCTGAAAACTTCGATAAGTGACGACTTCTTTTCGATGTAATCGTACAAATTCATTTGGAATATTTCCGCATAATTTTGAGATTTTGCTTTAGTATTCCTTTATATTTCAATAAAGAGCGCAATATAAACAAAGCGAAGATGTCGTTCTGTTGTCTGTCTCCTCTGTTCTTATTGCGCGCCCTGTTGAAACTAAACTCATGCTGCAAACCACTTTTCTTGCTACAATATCTGCTACCTAAAGCTCTTGATGATTAACATTGTATTTGTAGAAACAATATGTACTACAGTATAGCTCTGCCGAATAACCGTTCATCTTACCCAGTATCTCCGGCCATCTGTTACTACAGTAAAGCCCTTTTGCACAAGTAATTACCGTAGATTAAAGCCTGCTTGTTGGCGTAGCATGCGCCAACAGAACATAGATAGTTGCTACTTAAAATGCCTTGCTGTCGATTCCGTGTTCGGGCAACACCGCCTAGATTATAAGTTCGGGCCCCAGTCGGGCCCAATCTGTGGTCCGGCCGGGCCGGGCCGGGTAGGTGAAATTTTTTCTCGGGTTCGGGCCGGGCCCGGGTCTCGCTTTTGGGTCTCCGGGCCGGGCTCGGGCGGGTAAACTTAGACGAATGCCGGGCTCGGGCCGGGCCCGGGCCGAGAATCTCGGTCCGTGCAGTGCTCTAGCTCTCAGTCTGAAAGTGTGATGAAAAAAATGTCCCCACCTCCCCGAAGGGAATCGTGAGGAAATGCGAATGCAATTCTTGCACCGAGAGATTTCGCCTTCACCGACTTCTGCCATCGGCTTGAGAGGCGCCCAACCAGCGAACGGTCGAGAGTGAGGCGCGAGCGGACGGGAGAGTGGGGCGCAGGGAGGAGAGAGAGCGAACGGTGAGAGAAGGAGCGGCGAAGCACTGCACCTACCCTCTCCTACACTCTCTCGCACCACATGCTCCGGTTGCTAGGGGCGAGGATAAGCGCGCGCGCCCGCAGCTGTTACTATGGGAGAGGGAGTGAGAGCGGAGAGATAACACCTGCCGGCGCGCGGACGCCGCCGCGGACAACGCCGGACGCCTCACATAGCCCGACTAAGAAATGCATTCGCATTTAAAAGGTGCATCCTCAGGCTCGCGCAGCTCATTTTAATTGATAAAATCAGCCTTGTGAATACCGATACATGCGATCTTTCGAAGTGCGCACGCGCGCGCCGCATTAGCAGGCGGCCATGTTCGCTTTCCACTGAGATGATCGTGAAACATCGGAGCGCGTTCATTACTCAAAACCACGCGGTAAAAAAAACTGCATAAAGAAGAAAACTTTAACAGTATTCGGTTACGAAGGATGGCGCAGTGTGTCCGTGAAAAGTGCGGAATGTCTCGAAAGCAGCAATTCAAACCATCGATATTAGGCTATCGATGTCCTATGGGCGCGGTACGGAAAGAGTTAAGAAATCATAGGAAGATGGACAAACGACACTTCACAAGAATGCTAGGACCGTGACCTGCAAGGAATCTTCAGAAAATTGCAAACAACGTCCCAAAAAGGCTTCTTAGTGAAGACTCAACTATGTGAATGGTTGCGTTGACCAGCTATGTGTTGTGACCAGCGTTGTGACCAGCGTGACCAGCTATCAGTAAATCGATCGCTCCTATGTACGCCACGTATAGAACTCTGTTGATTGCGTATGCTTGATCGGGATTCTATATCAGAGAAGGATACTTATTTTTTGGACGGATGTGCTTCATACGCAATCTGTTTTAAGTGCGTTAGCTTATTCTTACGTTACGACAAAGAAGATCGAATGCTGGGCTAGCTGATGCTAGGACATTGTTAATGCGGTTATGCCAAGCTAGCTCAGACTGAAGATGAATAACAACATAGAGTTAACATCAATGGTCAGAGGCCTCCAAGTATTAGAAAATGTTATGTTTCCCCCCAAGCTATCTCTATTTGTGACTGCATTTTGTCCAACTACACACCACGTGCTTTTTTTTGGTGTTCTTATAAAAAGGCGCAAATCTAAATACAAGGCTGCCTATCATAGCTACGGGAATATTCAGCGTTTGTTCTGCGGGAATATTCACCTTTTGGCGCTGAGTGTTCTTGCAACTTGATGTATGTTGAAGACAACCATAGTGGAAAATGTGTGCCAGGCAATCTAGGTTCCCGTTCCGCAACCGGAATCATAGATTTCCCCATCGATTGCTAGTGCGACCACTTTTGATTCGTCAACATTGCAAAGTAGGATGAAATACAGCAGCATCTAGCACTAACGTCACAATGACGCCTGGATTTGAATATTTCTTTTTTTAGCTAGGCTTTTATTTAGGGTCATAACTTTAAAAGAAGAAGAATGAGATATTTGGAGGTTTCAGGAGATGACATGTTGACTCATTTATAGAATTGTTTTTCAGGATTGCTACCCAGGCGACTGCCCTCCTCCTTGTGAATGCCCCAGCCCTTTTCAACGGATATTTGGAATAAAAAATTGTCGCTGACGAAATTCCTGTATAACCTGTAATGTTCAGAAATAAATGTCGTTGAAACAAACACCCGTGTGCCAGTTCCTTTACCAGAGAACAACAGTACCTCCATTAGCAGCGATGACAATGATTGACGAACACTTCCAAAGTAAATATTTTATCTTGTTGAACCAACCGAGTCAATGTAATAGATATACCTTTCTTGAGAACAAGCCTGTTAAATTCTACATAGAGGGAAAAAAAATCCCTAAATAGTTAAAGTATGAGGCCAAGTGAAAAAAAGCGATTGTTTTCTAAATAGCATTCCTTTTTTTATTACGCAAGATGCTCTATTCATCACCCATCATTCTACTGCATAAAGTTTCTGTCTGCGCAGGTTCTTTCAAAATATACAAGCAAAAATGTGTATCGCCAACAAAACGGAAACTGAACGTGCCACTTTTGCATGGATCATAACATTAGCTTGGCATGTAGTTTGTTTTTGGTAATTTAACAATCATATCAACTGCAAATATGCAGAAATGATCTCATAGCATTGTCAACATGTAATTTTTAATCATAAAAGTGATTAAAAGCTCTCACCAGGTGGACGCCCAACATCGCACTTATGTTGTTTATTCTCAAGGACATGTATATGTCAGCCTGTAAATTATGAAATTTGCTTTGTATGATGTTGTGGGCAGTTTAAATATTGGGCTCGAGGGCCACAACAGGAGAGACTAGCGCTTCTATCGCTATGACGTCTGAAGCCTTTGCCGCCGAAATCCACGCCAACGCATGTCACTGCATCTCATATCCCCGAGGTTGAAGTTCTGTATTGCGCTTCAATATGGTTTTTAGATGCGAACCGGCTTATGAACGACGCTTGTCCCCCCCAGCGCCGTGTGCCCTTACCGTACCCAGGTGATGATGACGATGACACTGTCATCACGGCACAGCACATGCAAGGTAACCATTATACACCATGACGATGACGATCAAGAATAAGCGCATTCCAGACCACACATTATCTTTCTGCCATCACAACATGGCACATGGAATGTACCCACTATGGCGATCTCACAATGATCGCCAGCATTAAGAACGAGCAGTCCCGCGCCAACGCCATCGCCATTTACAACGAATGTCATTCGTTTGTAATGTCATTTGTTTGCTGTCACACGGGGGAAACTAAATGCCATTCGATGAAAATGCCATTTCCCGTCGAATGAGTTTCCGAAACACATTCGTATTCATCTTGGACCAAATGAGTAGTCTTGACGCAAGGGACTTTTTAGGAGATGGATGGTAACTTATGTATGTAAACGTAACTTTTGTAATTTGTAAATATCTTATTCTTTACTAGATTAGCTGATTACTCGTTTGATGGCGCAATAGCAGGCATGAAAGTTTCTAAAAGAAAGCTACTCTCAGCTACAGCGCCTGGACGCCGGCCATGTTTCATTTGTGCTCTGTTATTGTTGTTGCCTGTATCGCGGTTGTTGATCGTCCAATTGCACATGTTGCGGTGATCAAGGTGGTGACTACGTGAAATTGCTGCCGCCGTCTCATTTCTGCAGCCGGGGAGTGAGTAGGGTGCATACGCTTCATTTCACTGTATATTCACGCCCGGTCACATCGTTCGCCATGTTGGTTTACGAGTGGCTCTTTGGCTTGATTTCGTTTGTGTCGTGCAGCTGTGGCAACTTGTGTAAAACGGCTGCGTTTATATTCAGGAGCGCCTTTTTAGTAATACAAAATTATTTTTGAGGATACGCGCATGTTACATGCAAGTTTTAATAAATTTTTATTTCTCCCAGAGTCACGGCTCAGGAAGGCTGAGGTCATGGTCGTCACTTTAAAATAACATTTGTTTTTGTCGTGTGACAGCACGCAGGTAAAATGACATTAGGTCCGCTTAATGTCATTCGGTGTAAACCACATTAGATTTGCCGTGTGACAGGGGTATAAATGAAGATGACATAAATGAAAAATACGTTGTGCCAATGACTTGTTACCACATAACCTTGCCAGTGTTTCATTTTAAAATTTCCTAGTAAACAGCATATTAAACATTTAAGAGTAAACACAGACGTAAAACATGATTTTGTCATGGTTACCTGTCGCTAGTGTTTTTAAAAACAGACCCCGACACTTGACAGTGTTTCAAGGCTGGAATATAGCATGACAGCACAGCGTATATACACCAGTGTCAAAAACCTTCCAACACTTTAATGAAGCTTAATGCTCATAAGTATCAGTTCTTTATTTTCTTCTTTAAGGCCCTTGATAATGCCTTGCTGATGAGTGATTTTATCTAGATGCCTAATAAGTAGTGGACTCATTGCATTCGTCCTCTGGATTCTTGAACAGCTTCCTTAGTAGCATCCTTAGCTCGTTTTTTTTTTTTTCATTTGAGCTATGCAGAACGATTGCAATTATATGTGCGAGCGTAGGTCGGCAAACTCATTCATGACTCGATTCACTCAGACCCAGATCACGCCGTAATTCTGAGTCTTAGTGAGTAACACTTTGGCGAGTTTGAGACCCGGTGAGGAAAATTTTGGTGAGTCTGAGTCCGAGTCAGTCCGCTTGAGGAACATATTGGTGATTCCGATGTCGAGTGAGCCCTAAGCGCAAGATATATTTCGTCTGAGTGAGCTCCACCTCTCAAAGCAGCCTCTCAAACACCGAGCACGATACGGCTGAGCGTGCATTTAGACATTAAAGAAGACATTTCCGGCGCTACACTCCTCGCCCACCCTAAATGCAACGCCCCAACATCCGTCATGGTAGACGTATCTGACACTGCTGTCGGTGCAGTCTTGCAACAGTCAGTTGCTGGGACTTGGCGGCCCAACGCTTTCTTTTCCAAGAATCTTGCCCCTCCCGAGCACCGCTACAGCACCTTTGGCCGAGAGCTACTCGCCATCTACTTGGCTGTAACGCACCTTCGCCATTTCCTCGAGGAACGCGCCTTTCACATACTTAGGGATCCCAAACCACTGACGTCCGCTTTAAAGTCCACCAGCACTTCCTATGTACCCCGAGAAATCAGACAGCTGGCCTTCACCTCTAAATATACGAGCGACATTCGCCACGTCAGTGGAAAAGCCAACGCCGTTGCCGACGCACTTTCTTGCGCCGCTATCGATGCAATAGAAAACGGCTGAACGAGCATCGACTTCACAGCCATGGCTGCCGCCCAGAGAAATAACGAGGAGCTCCAGCTGCTACAAAAGCGTGGCGCACCTCACGTCTAGGCTGATGTTTTGGTGCCTGACTGTGACGTGCCCCTTGTTTGTGATACTTCGACAGGACGTCTTTGTCCCTTCGTACCTCTCTCATTCCGTCGAGCAGTCTTCGATGCCCTGCATTCTTTGGCTCACCCAGGAATTCGCGCCACACAGCGACTTATCACTTCTCCTCATGTGTGGTCTAGCATTAACGTAGACGTTCGTCGTTAGTCACGTGCTTGCCTCAGGTGCGAACAGCCTAAAGTGCATCGCCACACTGTCACCCCTCTGGGCACGTTCCCTTCCCCATACGCTCGCTTCAGCCACCTACACGACGACATTGTAGGTTCCCTTCCTCCATGCGGGAACCATCGTTATCTGTTAACCTGCATTGACAGGCTCACAAGATGGCTCACAACATAACTGCGGGGCCGAGAGCTCGAGCACTCGTCACTTTGTGGATTAGCCGCTGCGGTGTCCCTTCCACCATTACGACTGACCGTTGTCGCCAATTCGACTCCACATTCGTCGTCAATCTATCCCGGCTCTTCGGTGTCAACCCCATCAAGACTACCTCGTATCACCCCATCGCCCACGGAATGATCGAACGTTTTCATCGCCAACTGAAGGCGTCACTCGTGGCTTCCACTTTTCCTTCATCGTGGACTGAACGCCTTCCTTTCGTTATGCTTCGCATCCGCAAGTCTCTTCCCAGTGACTCCTCCATAAGCACTACCGAGTTGACATTTGGGACCAATATTCGAGTTCCTGGTGAATTCTTCAGTGACTCGTCCACGGTACCTGCAGACGTTTCCGACTACGCATACCGTCTACGCAACACTATGTGTATCGTGGTTCCTCCCCGACAACGACGGACATCCCGTAGCCTGTATGTCAATCCTGACCTGCAGGCACCTTTTTGTGCGACACAATGCCGTGCGCCCGCCCTTGCAGCCTCCATATGATGGCCCGTTTAAGGTGATCAAACGCACACCTTAACACTTCCTCCTGCTCATCAACGGCCGGGGAGATACGCTTTCCGTCGACCGTCTCAAACCTGCGTACTTGGACACCGACTTGCCGCGTACACTTCGCGGCTTAAGACTCTGCTTCTGGCCACCTGTAATGCACTTGCGACTTCATCGCGAGTGTTTTACTCCACCATTCACGATGCTTCCAGCATGTCATCGTCATCCAGTTTGTTCGCCGCGCCACCCACCAAAACGTTTTGAATTGCCACCATCAGCCAGAATTTTCCACTATCACCATCATTAGCTCGCCACTATCACCACCATGTGCCACTATTTTTCCACTGTCGCCATCATCAGCCATTGCGACCACCACACCTTCCAGCTTATTCACTATTATTTCCACCACATCCACTATTCTTTTCACCAACGATTCCAGCATCCACCAACCAAGGATTTCCCATAGGTTGGACGCGACGCTGCCGAAGGCGGCAGTCGGCGTGTCCAAAAATGAAACTATTTGACACAACATGTGGCCGGGAAATGGAAACTCGAAGTACAACAAGCAAAGGCGTGCGCACGAGGGGGGGGCAGAGGGGGCGGCCGCCCCCCCCCTAGTCACCTGAGAGAGGGGGGCGCAAATTCTGCCCCATACATTGACTTAATAGGGAGGGGGGGCGCTGCGACGACCCTTTAGCCCCCCTGCCCCCCTGAAGGGGAACCCTGCGCACGCCTATGACAACAAGCAATGTGCGCTGTACACGGATATCGGCGAACAGAGCGTCGGCAGTCGATAAGCTGATAAGTGATCAGCGTCGGGACGCGCCGTCTTTTGTAGATCACGAGTCGAACTTTCCAGCCTTATCACTGGTCGTCGCCCAAGCTCTGGAATAATCTTCATTCTTCGCGCCTTGCGGGCAGTTTTAACAAAATGATCTAATAAAACTGTGAAGTCATTGTGGGCGTAAACCAAATACAGCAAAATTGAAAGAACAAATGCGCGTGGCAATATTTTATGGACTTCTAGCGCCCTCGTTCGGGTGGCGCGCAAACCGGAGAGCGCGCGAATGCAAGAGAAGAAAATAAAGAAGGTGCGTGGCCGGGGCACTTGAAGCCACGGTTCACGTTCCCTTGCTGGCGTAGATTATGGTTCACCCGTCTCTTTCCTTCGCTTTTGTGGCATAAGCCTACATGTGGTGACCTAGGACGAAGACAATGACTGATTCGAACGCACCCTCAACTGAACAAGCCTCGCGTCTGCAGGCTTGTTATTACTGCCGCGTCCAGCAAGGTCAAGAGCCAGGCCGTTCTGATCGTCTCGTGGCTCGTGCATTACGAGCCACGCGGCTCTCTTCTTTTTCCTTGGTTGACTGGCCGCGAGTGGTGCGGCACTACAGACTGTTGTAACGTTGATGTTAAAAAACCAAGACTAAGTCCAAGAGCCCAAAATGGCATAGAAAAAGGCATGGACGACCTAGCAAAAACGCGCGCTATTGAAACAGAGTGCCACAACGCTCCACAAACCCGCAGTGGAAATTTTTAAATAAATTAAAAACATCACGGCCCACAAGCCTTAGAACGTACACTGTCGTCCTTTATGAAAGGGAACATGCGAGCGCGTGGCCTGCGCTCCTCGGCAACTGCCTACAGCAGCACCATGAACCGACAGCTGAAGAAAGCGCGTCCGCTTTTGGCGGCATCGCCCGTTGCGAGACGATAGTGGGAGCGTAATCTAGGAGTGCTTTTTCAACGGTTATCACTTGTTATTTTGTTTGCGAACAGATGACGCCAAAAGCGGACATCCTTTTCTTCAGTTGTCGGTTGATGGCGATATGGGCAGCCGCCGCAGAGCGCACGACACGCGCTCGCGTGTTTCCTTTTCATAAAGGACGACAGTGTACACTCGTCGGCAAAATAAGTCGGTACCTGCGAGCGGCGACCACAATAAGATAAAACTTCCTCGCCGCGCCGTTTGACATTGAGCGTATGATGTCGAGGCGTCGTAGTGCGCGTGCGCGTCCTTTCACGCTCGCAGCCATGTCTTTTTACTCGCTTGCAGCGTACTAGCTGATTACATGTAGCGTTTTGCGGTAGGTGCGCTTTATTTTTTTAAATCTGTCACGCGCTCCATTCGACGGGGCCATGGTTGCCTTAAGCATACGCTGCTCACTTTTCCGATTAAAGATAACTTATTTTGAGTTACAAAGCATTGCCACGTACAGCAATAGTTGCCTTCTGTGCATGTTCATTTTGGTGCAAACGTACAGTGTGGTACTGAAATAGTAACGAGGGCACTGCAATCGAAGAGGCGTTGAGGTGAAAAAATTCTTCAGATTACTCTCATAAGATGAGATGTTCAGGCTGCTACGTGCTATCAGTCTGATAAAGGTAAAGCAAGCGGCTTGCCCTTCACCGCCAGCGTGCCCCCATGGAACTGAGCCCGTGACGGATTGCACAAAGAAAGCCACCCCTACCGCATAACCCTACATGTAATCAGGTACCCTTTTGCAAGCGCGTAAAAAGACATGGCTGCGACTGTGGAAGGATGCGCATTGCGATGTCTCGACACCGGACGCTCAACGTCAGACAGCGCTGCGATGGTGTTTTAACTGACTGTGGTCGCCCTACGCACGTCCCGATTTATTTTGCCGACGGGTGCTAATAGACAAGTTAGCATTGCGTAATATGTATACGACAGGTATTTATGACCAGATGGCAGGTGTTATAGAATTAAAAACCTTCAGCTTCGGTTTTGAATGCGTCTAGGAGGGGTCGGGAAAATGCCATAGCTTTCATACGCCTTAATATAACTATATATTTATTTTTGCTAAGTATTCTTGTCTGGACAGGGAACTTGAAAATGTTAAGAAGTTATTTGTTTCAACAATATCTTTTTGCAGGTAGGGACCTATTGTACGTTATACGATGAAGAATGTGTAATGTATGCATTAGGTGCCATCTTGCTGACTCTTTAGACTGGATTTAAATGTTCCAAATGTACTTTCTTTCGGGGCCTTGTCCCTTGGCCACAGTGACGGGAAGGTGGCCGATGCTTTGGAGGAGTTTATAAAGGATCAAAGGGATTTAGATTGTAAAATCGATTGATACTCCTTTTTTATTTTCGAAATAGTTCTAAATGCGAAGCATTTCTTTTCGTACTGTAAGCACTTTTCTGTTTCTATCTACGTATCTATCTATCTACGTATCTATCTATCAATCTATCTATCTATCAATCTAGCCGCCTACGTCTGGGTGCTCTCGTGATCGCCTCCTTAATTTGGGGTTTACCAAAATTTGTATGGGAGGGTAAGAGGGTATGACGAATATGTCTGGCTGGTCATGACATGAATAACGTGAAAATCCTGTCATATACATCGTCAATCCCTTTCCTGCAGACACGTGTGGCATATACCCGCATACCAGGAGCCTCGGTATGCGGGTATGCGCCACAGGTTTTTGACAATTTAGGTCTACCCAGGAACGGCGAGGAAAGACATTAGTAATTGAAAAGCGACAGCGTTAAGAAAAATTGACGTCGGCAGCGTTGACCCGACAAATGCAAATAATAAATATCACGATCCCAGCAGGAATCGAACCCAAGCAATCTGCCTGGCAATCAAGTATTCAACCACAGAGCCACGCCAGGTCTCAGAACTGCTTCGGAAAAAGACCCTATGTAGGCGTAATGTTGGTGAAACGTCAATTGTGGTTCCAGTGCTGGTTATCTAATTTTATAAACATTACTCCTATGAGGCAGGCGTCATGTCGGGTTAACGCCAATTGTATACTTGTTGGTCCACGAAGCACTATCCAGGGCTACCATCCTCGCAAGAACAAGTGCAGCATATCAGATTACGCTTCAGGTGTAGGTATAACACCCATGTTTCTGTTGGCATCATTACGCAATTGAAACATATGCGACTGTTCAAGATATGTTTGTGCGTACAACATTTGTGCATATCTTTAAGTCATTTCGTAACGTTTCGCTCAATAAGAAAATTACAACCCAGTCACCTTGCCTCTGCATGCTTCGCATAAGATCGATTCCCACGGTACTTGGGATCTGCCAAAATTTTTTTTCTCAAACTGACCGCCTAAAAATTCATCACCGTACTTTTCATTCATATATTTTTTTATTATTTGCAGTTTTTGATACAATATAACCGCTTTCATCTTTAAATAGGCAACATCTAACCTAATATTTAAGACTTCCTTTTAAATCTCCGGTTCTTGGCCAATCCCCCAGCGTGGGTATGTGCCACGGTCCAAAAGGTTCTACTCTACTCTACTCTTGGGAATAGGCCTTTACCTTAAAATTCCTGCCGCCCGGTTCTTGGCTTATCCCCCCTTCGTGGGTGAGCACCATGAGATAGAGGAACACCATCATCATCATCATGATAATAATCATCATCATCATCATCATCATCATCATGTCAGTAAGTTCGCAAAGAAAAAAAATCTGATGCGGCAGGTATTCCTATTACAAGCCGGCACGTGATCATTCTCCAAATTCGCTGCTCACCAATAAAGCCCGGTATAATACCTCAGACATCAATTTCGTCGGAACAAGACCCTTGCTTTGAATGAAAGAAAGAAATGGCATGGATCAAGGGCATGTTTCTTTAGGAGACAACAGAATGATGCGGCAGTTGTTGCTTCAGACACCAGGACGGCCATGACGATTACGTAGTGTGAGTGGCAGACGAAGATTGCTTCGCGTGGTCATATGCCGGATTTTGCTCAGTACAATATAAGAACGTTATGAATTAACAAAACGAAATGCATTTTCGGCCTACGTGAAGCTAGCAGTCATGAAAAGAAGTGTCCCACATTACCGTCATTCATACCAGCGGCGCTGACTGACAATTACATGCTTAAATGCCAAGAAATACACGGTAAGGTAGACAGGAGGACGACCGAAGGCTTAGCTCAATTGTTAGAGCATCGGACACGTTATTCTAAGGCTGCAGGTTCTGATTCTGTCGGTGGCAAGTTGTATTTTTGTCCGCTTTAGCTTCAGATTTTTCTCATAAGTACTACGACTACCGTCCCCTATACTTTCCTTGACCTGATTGTGCGTTCGTGCTGATTAAGGTTATGAAGATGCTCATGCTGTAGACATGTGTATTACCTGACTGCCTCATCATCATCTGCGTAACTACGCGACTTCACGGTAAAGGTATCTCCAATGTTTCGACAATGAACTCGGTCCTCTGCTCGATGCGGCCAGGTTATCCGCGCATACATGCCAGTATCATCTGCCCACCTACCACTCGCGCACTTGTCTTCTCTTCGAATCCAATGTCACTCTTAATGACCGGCAGTTATCTTGACTTCACGCTGAATGCTCTGCACATTCCGATTTCTTCTTGATGTCGACTAAGGTGTCTTGAACGCCCCTTTGCTTCCTCGCCCGCTCTGTTCTTGTAGTGTCTCACAAGGTAACGCTTATCAATTCCTCTACATGGTTGCCTTCGCTGTCCTCAATTTAAGCTGAACCCTCGTGGTGAACCTCCAGATGTCTGCCTTCGGAAGTTCAGATCAGAGGCAGCTGTCATGTACCTTTTTCTTGAGGGATATGGAGGAACTTCCTTAAACGATTTCAGAAAGCCTGGTGAATGCACTTCACCCCACATTTTATTCTTCTAGCTACTTTGATCTACGGTCACTTTCTTTCCGAACTAGACATATCTTTTTACCA